>PKSG01000973.1:25856-50956 GCA_002916505.1 Tolypocladium paradoxum | reverse complement strand
GCGAGGTCTGGCTTTGTCAAGACACCCATCGTTCTGGTGCCATTCGGGTCGGCGGCTTCGGCGAGTTTGAGTATCTCCTGAGTGGCGATGTCGACATTGCATGGCATGACTGCGAGGATGCTACGAGCTAGTTAGCAGATGTATTTGAGAGGAAGCCGATGGTAGGCTGACATAGTTCGACTATTACTCAAGTACGACTTGACCATGTTCTCAACCAGGGTGATGTCCGTCTCGGTCGTGAGGCCCGTTGACATCGTAAGCAGGGATTCTAGGTAATAGAGCGACACACTTACCAGGAGTAGTCACTCGAAAGATTCCAGGAACATCAATGACGGTGAGGTGGTTTTGCTATCCGTGACTGTGTTAGCTCAGCAAGATAAAAAGGGGCCCCAGGATATTCTCACGTTTGGTCCGTTGACCTCAATCTTGAGGATATCCTGACTAAATGCTCCAGGAAGTCCAGACTGATAACTGTCGTCGCTTTTCATACGAATGCCCATGGTTTGATTCGCCTGTGTGAAGTCAGTGGGAAGTCACGAACTATGAAAGCGGCGCGGAAAGCAGACCTCGTGAAAGATATTGACCAATTCATCATTGTCGAGTTCGCCATCCCTGCGGCGATGGAAGCCGAGAAGCTTCGCTTTGAGTTCTTCATTGGCATCGGGTCGAGGGATGATCGAGATGACGACGCTCGTGATAGCATCGCGACAGCAGGTTATCTGCGTGGCGTAGCGGGTTCCCAGACCAGTAGCACGCGGGAACGAAAAGCCAGTCAAGCTCTCTAGGACGGAGCTTTTTCCAGACGACTGATCACCGACCACAACAAGCTATCCACAGGTCAGATGCTGCCGAGCCGCTCGGGAGGTGGCTGACATACCTGTGGAAGTGGGATCATGGAGCCGACATTGAGCTCGCGTAGCTTGTCAATCTTGGTCAGCATGGCCTGATTGCCCAAGCCAGTCTCCTTGGCCGGCATCTTGAGTCTCGAAGTTGCTGTGTGGGTGCGATGCTACAGCGACAGGTGACTAGATGAATGAAAGCGGGTAGAAGTGAAGTGTGCGAGATCGAATGAGGACGCACACGAGGGAGGAAGACGAGGGAATGTGAGAGGGGAAGATGAAGGAAGAAAAGAGGATTCAGCCTCGAAGCAGGGTATTTATCCCGGGCGGCTGCTTCACGGCTCCAGCAAGCAACCTGAACAGCTAACACTTCACTGGCTACCTTCGCGCCGACCCCTGTTTCTGGACAGGGGCTGGGACAGCTGTAGGCGCCAATGACAGTGATTCTTGCCTGTTGAGAGCATGTTATTAAGCAAAGCTGAAAGCTTTGCGTTCAGCTTTGCGACGCAGAGGGTACACGGCAAGTGCCCGAGCAAGCAGCTTCCAGCTGTGCTTCTTCATACAGACGTATTAAGGTTGCGGGACTATCCGCTCTTCGGACATTAGTCGATTTAGGAATCCCGTTCGGTTATTGGTTAAAGAATTATTAGTTCATTTGTTGCAAGCCCCCCCATGTCATCTATCGCAAGCTCGCCCTCGGAGAGCCGCCAGAGGCACAGCCCGCTGCAGGCAAAGAAGCTCGCCGTAGGCGGCCCCTGCGCCCGGGGAGGGGGAAAGTCCAAAATCCCTGTATAAACAGTGCGGCTAGTGAAGCACTCACTTTCAGCTTCTTGCACGGGCGGCTTGCATTTATCTGTTAGGATGTATTTCTGTTGAGCGCGTAATAGCTGTCGGAATGCAATAGCTATCGTATTATTAGGAGCATGGCACAGAAGAAAAGTTCTGATATCCTTATGTTCTCGGTAACAGATATCTCGCGCACTACGACAGGTATCCTAGACCCTGTCCAAAAATAGGTATGGGGCTCCCGCGTGTCTCCACCACCCGTCGTCGCTCTGGCGCTTGATTCACTCTGTGCAAACACAGTTGCTGAACAGCTATCAAGTCACTTCTCTGAGACATGCGACAGTTGCCGCAAACAGGGGGCGGGAAACGGTACGACCAGCGATTCCCAGCAAGCGGGACTCTCTTCACCCAAGTTGCCAAATGATCTTTGAACCTCCAGTCTGAGCCCCGGAGTTCCATCATGTTCGTTTGGCTTTCTTGCCGCTCCCGGGGGTACCGTTTGTCCTTGCTCCACAGATGGAAACTCTTTTGCAACGCACCATCGACATGGCAACTACGAGGGGAGACGTATCAGTACAAATTTTATCCCCAGCATCGGGTTAGGATTGTCGAAGTCTATAAGCACGCTCAGGCTCAGTTCCTGCACCATGTAGTGTCCCAAAATTGACCTCCAGCGCCGTCCCCATGTCGCTCATGAATGTACCCAACTCCGCTTGTCTGGCCCGGCACTAGCAACGCGGTTATCCAGCAGTCCGTCTGCGCCATCTACCACCCGTCACCCCATCCATCATCATCTTCCGTCTCTTTAGGCTTCATGTCAATCTTCTTGGCGACAACGGGTTTCGCCAATGGCTTTGTGATGGGCTTCTTGGCGGTGGAGGATTTCGCAAGGCCCTTTGGTAACGGCTTGGCGCCGGGCTTCTTCTTCTGTGCCTGCGCGGCTAACCAGCTGGCAAAATCGGGCTCGTCATCGCCAAACGGGGTCGTGCTTGCAGCCGCCACGGGTGCCTTGGTGGTAGTAGTCGCGGATGGGGTATCGACAACTCCATCATCATCGCCCATGTCGCCCATGTCGCCCCACGAAGCCCCCCCGTCATCTGCAACGTCCTCTGAGAGGAAGGCCTCGGCCACCGCACTCGCAGTGGGAGACGAGGTGCCGGATGCATTTGGCGGAGGTGATTTCACGACCTGTCGATGAAGCGACGTGGCAGATGCAGTTGCCTGCTTCTTAAGCTCCGGACCCGGCGAAGGCGACGGTCTGACAGCAGCGGTGCTCGAGCCATTTGCAGTTTGCATGTCCCCTGCCACAGCAGAGATCTTATTCGTAAAGGACGAAATAGCCCAGCCTGTCCAGCCAGATGATCCACCGGTCTGAGGCGTTCCCATTCGTGCTGGCTGAGCCTCACCGGCTGCCTGTGGTGGCGGCAGGACAGTGTCGGGCATCTCCGAGGCGGCTTTTCGAACCCTCTGAACATATACGTCCATCGTTCGGCTCGCTTGGTCTCGCACGAGCTTCTCTTTGTCGACGAGCAGTGGGCAGATTGCTGGTAGGATCCGGCCAGCGGAATCATCGTCCGAGAAATATTCAGCCGTTGCTCCCAGGGCCAAAAGGGCGGCATTCCTTGCATGGACGAACGGGTCTCTGAGAGAGCGAGTGAATGCTGCTATCAAGACCTTGGATCTCGATGAGGTGCCGAGGTACCGGGCGATTTTGCCTAAGCAGATTGTTGTGTTTGTGCGGATTCCAGGCTGCTCGTCGTTTGCAGTCTTTGCAAGGTGCTTAAGGAGCTCATTGTTAATGGTGCGGTCAGAAAGCTTGGAGATGAGAATGAGAACGGATTTCAGCGTCTGCTCCCGAACGACTGGCTGCATATCCATGAAACCGGTAGCCTATAGAATGTTAGCGGGGAAGCCATAGACAACGGCGAAAGACTGCTCACTATTTGCGGAAAGATCTTGTCGTTGACCGTCTTTTGCTGCAGTCGCTCAATCATCAGCGGAAGGCTATCCAGTAGGCAAACTCGGATCGCTCTGTCGGGGTTGGCAAACACCCTGACAACGAAAGGGGTAATTTTCGCATCAAAATCCTCGTCGGAGAGTTTAGCCGCAATTTTCAGGACGACGGCCAGCGCTTTGGGTCCTCCACCACCGAATTCGACGGACTTGATGAGTTCTGGTAAGACCTTTAACTTGAAGAACTCCTCGGGGAAGTCGTCGGTGAGCTGATCCAAGTCGCTGTACACGTTGTTAGCAACAAGACGAATGAAGCAATGAACCAGTGGCACACTTCAAAAACGCCTCCCGTTCACCGGGAGTCTTGACGCCCAGATTGTCAATCCCCTCGGTCAACTTGATCAAAGGGCTGTCGAAGAAGGCCCCTGTCCGGCTGCCCTGGTCGAGGAAGTTGGCGACGCTAATACGAGCTTTCGGGTTCGCGTTGCAGAGTCGCTTGTAGCTCGACTGCATCGTGGGTGGCACATTCTTGGTCTGGCCTGCCTGGTCGGAGCCACTGTAGTCGCCGTTAAAGACCTCAAATATTAATGTTCCGAAGTTGAACGAGTCGACTGCCGAGTGCGGGTTCTTCTTGACGATGTCCCAACCTCCCCGTGCCAGCTCGGGCGGCGCATATCGTGCGGAATCCGGCACCAAGCTTCCATATGTCTGGGCAAGGTTGTCAGTATATGCTGGTCCGCAGGCATGTCCGTTGAACTGACGTAGATTACAGACTCGTCGTCTTTTACGCTGCTCAAGACGTCGAAGCCGCCCAGCTTCCACTCGCCGCTTTCGGACGTGTAAACCGATCCAACCTTGAGGCTGCCGTGTATCGAAGACGCGTCGCTGTTGATGAATTTGGTCGTTCGCTGGAAGCAATTAGCGAGCCGTCGATGACTTCCTCCAAAGTGCTGCTTACTGCAACATTATGCAGGCCCCATTTGATTGTCTCGGGGCTCAGGCTCTTCCTTCGAACATGCCACCTCAGTGGGACGACGCGCTCGGTGGCAATGTAGATGTAGGTATCGGTCTGGCTCGTCGGTCAGCGTCGCGTCGACTGCACATGGTCGTGCAGCATACCTCTACGGTATCCAGCACTTTTACGACGCCCGGGTGGCGCATCGTCCGCAATTTCTTGAGCGCGTTCTTTGCTAGGGGCAGTCGGCCCTTGTTGGCGGGTATGTCGAAGGAGAAGATGCTGCAGTTTGAGCCGTCTTCCTAGAGCCAAAGGGTCAGTGGATGGGAGGTGGAGGCAATTGCGAAGGGATCGACTTGCTCTCCTGGTTCCGTTGTACAGACTCCAGATGGACTCGTCAACGTCGACCTTGTCGCCGAAGGAGTAGGGAAAGGGAGGGCCTTGGGCCATGGCGGAGGCCACGGCGGACTTGAGGAAGTCCATGGCGATTGAGGAGCGCAGGATCCGCGACGCCCGGGAGGAGGTTGGAGGAAGACAAGGCGGAAATAAACAAGCGAACGCGTTATGCGACTATTCGTTGGGAGAAAAGTCCAAGCCGCTGGGACGCGATGCGCCTCTGGAGCCAGCCTGGAAGCTGTACGGACTAGTACTCGTACTGCTAGCTGTCCCTCAGCCGCCGGCGCTCAATCCCCGCGCTAGCACGTGTTGCCACCGCCAATGGCGGGGTTCGGCGACGGCGCTGAGCATTGATCCGCTGTATTCAGGCAGCGCTATAAAGCACTCCCCAAGTCCTCTGCCTCTGCCAGGGCACGATCTGCTGTGGCCATATTCCAGCACACGTTGGCATCGGTAAGAACATCGCTGACCTACTCGCCCTCTGAGCGAGTGAACAGACCAAATCCTGTCGAGGGACGCCCGGATCGAACTGACAACCGTCAGGATGCTCCAAGAACTGGAAGCTGGCGCCATTCACCGCCGGCAAATCAATCGGCCATGGGCTCCGGATCCTCTTGCCAGAGAGGTTTGACGCAGCCAAGATAGACCGGGAGATGACTGGTCGGTGTCGACCTCTCATCGTATGCGCAAAAGCAGAAGCATAGATTGCTCGCAGTGCGTGTGACTCCGTGTCAGGACCAACGGTTAGTGACGGAGCGAGAACAGAGGACGCACGTGCCACTTTCTTCCGCTTCATCGCGACACTTCAGCAGGCAGGCAGACACCACGACTGTCAGCGTCTAATCTCCTCTCTCCTCCATCCTCTCCTCGCCTCTCCCGCTCCTTTCTCCTCGAAGCGAGGCGCAGTCTTTTCCAGCTGCTTTTTCCCGTCTCCGTGTGCGTTCTGCCACCCATTCCTAGTTCTTCCTCCAGTGACCACACCTTCGACGCAGCTCCCGCGCACAACTCACCACGTGCCTGGGGCCCTGTTGACAGGCGGCCGACTGTCTGTGCGAGCATCTCCCTTCTGTATTTGGTAAGTTTATTTCAACGCTTCTGTCCCGCTGCTTTGCCGAATGATGTACCATGGTAAAAGGTCTGACTGAGAGGAACCAACTGGTTTCGCCGTCTCCTCTTCCGTTGCCCCGCGCAGTGCTTTTACCCAGCCTCTGGCTGCCAGAGCACTGATGCCGCATCACTCTCTCGTGCCAGGCAATGAGCCTGCTCAGTGGCCCATTGCGCACCTGCGAATGAAAATCATGCAAGCTTCTGTCGCAACGTGGAGTCCTCTTTCTCGCTGCTGCTACGAATCTGGGCCAAAGGCCGCGACCTACATGAGGGGTGCGCCTGCACTTCGGGTTGGGCCTGAGACTGAAGCCGTTGCGTTCCCAGTTTGAAGATTACGAAAGAACTGAAAAGATCTGACATCGGCCACGATATGAACTTCCGTCTTCTCTGCAATAAAGGTTTAGCGATGGCTTGCTGACCGAAACTCCTCGACATAGGACGCAAGCCTACTTCCACCAGTGCAACGAAATAGGCCTTCCCTGAGGTTGATGGTTTTCTTTCGATGCGTCACTCGGGTGAGCTTCCGACACATCTTTCTCATCGTCTTCTGTCGTTGACAGTATATCCCGTTAACAGATTGCCCCAGAAGTGATTCCACGCGGATACGGCTGCTGCTTCATTCCTTTGCCCTACGCGCAACCCCCCGCTGGATATGAATCAGCAACGTGAGGAGCCAATCTATGTTGGGGACCATCCGGCCACAGGGCAGCGCGAGAAATCGATACAAACGATCCTTGACGCCGAGGGACAAAGGACTGCCGAAAAGCCAATCTCTCACGATGCCACTGCATCGTCAAAGTCGGCTATTCCGCACCAACCGGGAGGAAGAGTAGTCAAACAGACAGCAAAGAAGACGTCAAGAACGCGTCTTATCGCAATACTCAACCGCGCCAATGGTAAAACCAAAGCCGCACAGCCCGTTGCAAAGGCTCCGTCTGAGACACCGGAGGCCATTGCATTGTCTGCCGGTCGTGAGGATTTCACTTCTCAAGGTAGCAATACCGTCACAGCCTTCGCGGAAGCCACATTGTCAACAGGCTCTGAACCAAAGGCGCAGCAGCCGACTCCACAGCCAAATACCGCGCCTCAAAACCCTGCCGCCTCTGCTCCCTCTGTAGGATGGGGCTTGAGCTTGGGCATGGACGGCCAGAACTTCTCTCTGGTAAACAGGGTCGCTTACGCGCCCAGAAAATCTGCCGAGGAGCGAAGGAGATCCAAGATCCAGGACTTTGACTCTGCTGCATTTGATGCAGCCATATACCAACAGGCCGCGACTATGAAGCCTCCGCCAAGGCTGCCTATACCCCCTCGTCAGCGACGATCCTCGCCATCTTCAAGTGAAGACCAGAGAATGTACCTTCATGTTGATCCGGCGATTCACTTGACCCACAACCGGTCGGAGGAATGGTTCAAAGCCAAGGCTCAGGAGATCGAATCCCGTGGCGGACGTAAGGCATGGTTCGGTAAAGCTATCGAGCGGCTGCGATGGCGGCGCGCGCAGACAGAACATGAGAAGAGACTTGCCAATGGCCACGGGTTGCCTCGGAGACGCGCGGATCCACAGCCATGGAAATACAGCCGAAGCGTGGATTTCGGAGACGTGCCAGAATCGAAGCTCCCTGAGGATGTCTTGCAGAACGCTGCCTGGATAAAGGCCTGCGCGTGGCACCGCGAGACCGAGCGGATACGGGTGCTACGACGTCGCGAGGCCAAGAGGACCGAGCAGGAAACCCAAGAGTTTTACAAGAACGTCATGGCGGGCATGCGCTCTTGGTAGTTAGTTCACGGCCAAATGGGGCTAGGCAGGGCTTGAGGGATGGGAAAAGCATAAGGGCTGCGCATATGCATGAGTAGGCATGCCATGGAGTTTGGAATTTGTGAGTCTGTCGTTCGCAGGAGCGTTCAGCCAAGGATACCCATTTGCCGCAAGGTTTGGCTTTGAGAGATTGAGGCAGGAATAGGCGGTGGTCTGAGGCTGCTGAAATACCATCGCAGCCTGCACTGACCTTGATCACTGAGCACCGTGTGTTGACGTGTTGTTTCCATGTAGTGCCGGAGCATGGACAAGGCAAAATGTCACGGAGAGCGGCAGGTATATCCTTCGAACAATGGTGCAATTCCCAAGGTAGTTCAACCATCTATTTTGGATATTCCCAAACCCAGACGCCGAGTATACACGTGAATGCAAAAATCTTCAACACGCGGGATCTCTGCCCCATAGCCCCGTTCCATCAGATGCCCTGGACAGCAGGTTCAGCGCGCTGCCCGCGAGGATGAACCCGGCCTGGTCCTTGCTGACGGCGTGCCTCGTCGGGATGAGCACCTCGTCGCCGCTGGCCTTGGTCACCCTGAGCCGGACGTCGCCCCTGCCGCCGTTGCGGAGCATCTCGTAGAGCCCCACGGTGGCGACCTCGTCGCCGGCCGCAATCCTGTCGTAGTCGGCCTCGTCGGCAAACGTCAGCGGCACGACGCCCTGCTTCTTGAGGTTGGTCTCGTGGATGCGGGCAAACGACTTGGTCAGGACGACGCGCGCGCCGAGGTAGCGCGGCTGCAGGGCGGCGTGCTCGCGGGCGGAGCCCTCGCCGTAGTTGTGCTCGGCGACGACGAGCCACTCCTGGCCGCGGGCCTTCCAGCGCGCGCCGAGCTCGGGGATGGTGTGCTTGCTGCCGTCGAGGTCGTACGCGGCGTTGACCTCGCCCGTCTCGGCGTTGACGGCCGTGTTGAGCGTGTTGGTGCTGATGTTGGGCAGGTGGCCCTTGTACTTGAGCCAGGGGCCGGCCGCGGAGATGGTGTCGGTGGTGCACTTGCCCGTGACCTTGACGAGGACGCGGAGGCCGCCGAGGTCCGAGTCGGGGAAGGCGGGGAAGGGCTCGAGGAAGGCGAGGCGCTCGGAGGACGGGGAGATGGCGACGGGGACGCTGGCGTCGGGCTCTTGGGAGAGGACGCCCAGGGACTCGATGCCGGACTCGAAGGGCGTCTGGGGCCCCTCGAGGCCGTGCGGCGGAGAGAACCTAAAGTCCTTGCCGTCGGGTGTCTTCAAGGCATCCGTCATGGGGTTGAAAGTCGTCGAGCCGGCAAAGGCCATGGCGGTGACAATCTCGGGCGAGGCGAGGAAGTTCATCGTGTCGGGGTTGCCATCGTTTCGGCCACGGAAGTTGCGGTTGTACGAGGAGAGGATGGCGTTGGACGTTCCCTTGGTGACGCCGTCCTGGCGCTTCCACTGGCCGATGCAGGGTCCGCAGGCGTTGGAGAGCAGGACACCGCCCGCGCCCTCGAACGTCTCGAGAGTGCCGTCACGCTCGAGCGTCGCACGGATCTGCTCGCTTCCGGGGGTGATGTAAAAGTCCGCGGCGGGCTTCAGGCCAGCATCGGCCGCCTCCTTGAGCAGGCTCTCCACGCGGGTCATGTCCTCGTAGGAGCTGTTGGTGCAGCTGCCGATGAGCCCGGCAGACAGCTTCTCGGGCCACTGCTGGTCCTTGACGACATCCTTGAACTTGGACAGCGGGGTGGCCAGGTCGGGGGTGAAGGGTCCGTTGATATGCGGCTCGAGCTCGGAGAGGTTGATCTTGATGACCCGGTCGTACTCGGCGCCCTCGTCGGCCTTGAATCGGAACTTGGCGTCCTCGGACGTTGCCTGGCTCGGGAAGCTCTGGAGGTCCTCGATGTTCTCGACCGCCTGGCCGCGTCGGGTGGACCGCAGGTAGCGAGCAGAAGCCTCGGTGTAGGGGAAGACGGAGGTGGTGGCTCCGACCTCGGCCCCCATGTTGGAGATGGTCGCCATGCCAGTGCAGCTGAGGGTGTCGACTCCGGGCCCAAAGTACTCGATGATGGAGCCAGTGCCGCCGCGGACGGTGAGCTCGCCAGCCAGTCGGAGGATGACGTCCTTGGGGGCGACCCAGTCGTTGAGCTTGCCGGTGAGCTCGACACCCAGGATCCTGGGCGCCTTGAGCTCCCAGGGAGCGCCGACGAGGGCCTCGACGGCATCGGCACCGCCCACGCCAATGGTCACCGTGCAGAGACCGCCGGCGTTGGGGCTGTGGCTGTCGGTCCCCAGCATCATCAGCCCCGGCAGAGCGTAGTTCTCCAGCACGGTCTGGTGGATGATGCCCGCGCCCGGCGGCCAAAAGTCCATGCCGTACCTGCGGGCAGCCGACTCGAGGAAGTCAAAGACCTCCTTGTTGGCCTCGATGCCCGCCGCCAGATCGCTGTCGGAGCCCTTGTAGCCCACGATCAGGTGGTCGCAGTGGATGCTCGCGGGGATGGCCGGGCGCGCCAGGTTGCACGACATGAACTGCAGCAGCGCCATCTGCGCCGACGCGTCCTGCATGTTGACGCGGTCCGGGTTGAGGCGCAGGTTCGCCTGGCCGCGGACGCTGCGCCCGTTGTCCGTGTTGCTGAGCAGCGACTCCTCGACGTTGTCGAGGTGGCCGTAGAGGATCTTCTCGGCCAGCGTCAGCCGCTGCCCGCCCAGCACGCGCCGCACCTCCGTGTACTTGTTGAAGAGCCGCTCGTACGTCGGCGGCAGCGACTTGACGCTCGAGAAGCTGCGGGCCGAGGAGGCGCAGAGCGCTCGGGGCACGACGCCGGCGCCGGAGCCGGAGAGGCGGCTGGCGCGCCGGAGGACACTCTGCTCGCTGCGATTAGCCCACGGCTGCCTCAGAGGCCACCCTCCCCGTGCATACATACCGCCATGGCGCCTCCAGAGCGTCTGGCCAGTTCAATTGGGGCCATGTTGAGCAGCTCCGATGCGTGTGATTCATCCAAGGGTCTGGTGGGGGAAAGTTTTGGGAATTGCAAATGCGCGGTATCGGATTGGGCTCTCTGGGGATAATTGGCTCAGGTGGAGCCCTGTGCAACATGCATCGTGGGCCCCAAACGCATACAATTGCAGCACGCGACCATGTGCACGCAACGAGGATGGCCTGTTCATGCAGAACTGGCTTTCATGGTATCTCACTCGAGAGCCGTGCTTGTCTATGCAGATGCTCCATCTTACACTTGCTCCACGGCAAGAAATGTCCCCGGTCATCAGAGATTCAAAAACTCCCATCCCCATCCATCCACATCACCAATTCAATAAACCGCGACCCCATCTGCCTCTTCCAGCCACAAGGCCGCCAGATCCTTGGCCAGGCCCAGCCGCAGCTTTCGGAGCACGTCCTCCCCCTTGGTGTTGGCAAGCCACCCCTTTCTCCAGTCCCATCCACGGTGCACCTTGGCTCCCGCTGCCACAGACTTGTGCAAGTGACTGGCCAGCATGGAGCTTCCACTCAAGACGTAGCTGCTGCCGCTCAGCGAGGCCGTCGACTTCTTCATTAGATCCGCAGGCGTGGACCCCTTTAAGCCTTGGCCCGACGAAAGCACGAGGTTAAAGAATTCGTCGCAAGCGTCGTAGACCCGAGAGCCCACCGTTTGAATGTCCTCGATGGCCTTGAGGATTATGTCGATTTGGTCGAGCGAGATGACGGCAGGCGACTGGTTGACAAACACGGTCGCCTCGCCAAGGAGCGCGAGGAGGAAGTCCTCGCTCACCACCGCATCTCGACTCTCGTCGTACAGCCCACCACGGATGTTATCGCCAGAGCTCGAAATGACGGCCACCAGCGCAAAGGCGGCTTGCTTCTTGAGAGCAACTGCCTTTGACGCCGACATCTCCTCCGCGTTCACGCTGTCCCGGATCTCGAAAAACTTGCGCAGAGTCGCATAGCCGCTGAGCATGCGTCCCAGCAGCTGTGCGGCCTCCAGATCTTGCCTTGCGCGTACTTCCAAGGTTTCCGTGCGCTTGCGAAGCAGCTTCTTGAGGTCCTCGTCGAGGTCCTTCTCCGGCGGATAGGCCGTCGACTGCACCAGCGAATAGGAAGTGAGAAGGTTGAGGACTTCGCGGACCCTGTTTGTTCGATGCGAAAGAGCAAAGTACCAGAGAGCCTCGCCATATCGGTGGGATGCCTTGGACAGGATATCGGCAAAGGTCTTCAACGCCGTTAGCTTCTGAATGGGCTTCGCCGGTTTGTCTGTGTACTCACCTCTGCTGTCTCTTCGGCATACGCAATCATGCCGAGATCGTTCAGTATCCTCCACATCTTGTCCACCGTCGAGCTGGAGTTCTCGTCCAGCGTCGCCAGCAAGTCCCGGAGCAGCTCGCCAACCGTCTCCTCCGACTTTTGTGGCAAATCCATCCTTCCGAGCACCTCGATGGCCATCTCCCATCCGTCTCTCTGGGGGGAGAGGTGCTCAATGCCAGCTAGTTCTCTCGCATACAGCACCAAGGTAGTGTCCTTGATTCCTTCCATTTCGTCGGTGGTTGGTGGCGGGACGCCCAAAAGCGCCAGGTCTTCCATATCGAGGGTATCCATAGGAAGAGGTTTCGAGGTCTCGGTGGGCGGAAGCCAGTGCCCTAGTGAGGCAATCTCTGCTACCGAAGAGGCCACCGGGAGCGACCAGGCCCTTAGACACCCAATGACGGCGTTGATGTTGCCCTCAAAGGCAGATGCAATGGCAACCTCGACCGGGTTCATCGTATTCGGGTTCATGTCAGACCAGAGCACAGTGTGGAACGCAGAAGCCAGTCGGTCGAAATAGCCCGCAGAGTTCGCAAACCGAGACGCTGGTGCTCCGAGGCCGAGGCCTAGCGATTGTGACAACCGGAGGTTCTTGTGCTGCTGGCTGCCGTCATCCCACCAACCGAATAGCCCAATCGTTGCCTCACACCAGTCCTGTGCCGTGTCCATGATGGATTCGCGGTTGCCGAGAACAATGCCGTACACGACCTGCAAGTTCTCGTAGACATCCCAGGGAATTTGGCTCGATGCCTTCCTCGCCATTGTCAACATCGACTGCGGCCCTCGCGCGGCCGTGCCGCCCGCCTGCGGGTCTCTGCCTTCAGCGAAGAGTGTGAGTCTGTCGAGGGCTCCCCTCGCCTGGACGCGGAACAATGTCCAGCTGCTGTTCCAAATATCCCAATCAGATCTCATCGCAGGGCACTGGCTCAGCAACTCGCACGTCGCATCCGCAAATCGACGAATGTTCTCGAGGGCCATCCCCGTGTAGGCAGAATCCCCACGGGGCCCTCGGCGAACGTACTCCCAACCGGCGTTCTTCAGGAGTTGTGACGCGCCGCTCACGTCACCACGCAGCAGGGCAGAACGCAACGTCTGCCAGTACAAGCCATGACAGGCAGGACTGGGTTTGTACCGGCTGATATCTCGCACTTGGTCGGGATACAGGTTGTGGCTCGCCTGCATCCAGTCAAAGAGAATCTCGGGCAGCGGTGGCGTCTTCTCCTCCTCGGTTTCGTTCTTCTCGAATCTGGTGTGATGCATGCGCAGGACCAGATGAGCGACATATGTTGCCTTTTCAAAGGGCTCGGCCTGCGACCCGGGCCCAATAATGGCAAAGTCTTCTCCTTCAGGTTGAGGCAAGTCCTCAACATAGTCGTTCCAGAGGCGTACAAGCCGGAACGTAATGTTGGCAAGGGAATCGTCCATTCTCTCGGCATCGTCCTCGGTCCCAACTCCATCGTCGTATAGCCGGCAAACTAGGTTCTCCGTCTTGAGGATCAGGTCTGGCGATTCTGTGAGTCGTGCGGCGTCCTGTTGAGTGTAAAAGTCCCTGGCAATCGTCGCGAACTGGAGCTCCCGACCCGCAGTTGAGCCCCCGACTCGGGCTGCTGACCTGCGGAAAATGTCCTCGGCCTCCCTGCGAACTCTGTTGGTGGCCGCAGGGGTATTTAGCATCATCAGATCGTCCTCTTCTCCAATGATGGGTTGTCCATAGGGCCGGTCGTCATGTCGCATGTTAAGAAACATGTCGCCTTCCTCAGACTCCTCCTGTGATGATTCGTCCCGTTCAGATGATTCTTCTTGCCTCCCCCCCTCCTCAGCAGCCTCAGCATCCATATCCTCATCGATGTATCGTTCTATTTCGGCCTCGACGTCATCACCGAAATCGTCTTCATCGTCTCCGTACCTGTTCGCCGGGACGGCAGACATGCGAAACAGGCTGGCCGGATGTGGCGGCAGTTCCTCCTCGCCCTCTGCATCCACTTCCTCGTCGATGTCGTCTTCTTCAACCGTGAACTGCCTGCTCAAGCCAGAGGGCTGTCTTCCTCTCCCCCGTACGGAGCGCCCGAGTGGGGGATTGGAGCTCTCGCTTCGACCGAACAAGCTCTTTCCGGTGCTTGCTTGAGATTGTGCGCCGAAGCTGAATGGCTTGTTCCCCGATACTCCGCGCATCACCGAGCTGCCCAAGTAGGAGTCTGAGGGCGCGCCGGCCGGGGTGAAGGAAGCTGCAGAGGAAGGAGGCGGTCCAGCGGGAGTCGTCGAGGGATTGTCGCCCAGAAAGGAGAACCCGGTGCCACCCTGCGCTCGTTTGTCTGGCGTCGACGGCGCCGGGCTCGCGGGCGGGCTCGATTCGACGATGAATCGGTGCGCCATTGCGTCGATTATGCTGCGTTTCGACTGCCAGCTGGCTGCCCAAGCTCTTCAGGTGCGACGGCTCCTCAGGTGCGGAGACGACGGGCAGTGGTGTCCCGCACGCTGGATGTGCGAGGGCCTGCCAGCATGTATCGGGACGGCTCGAGACAAGCGCTGTCGAGGCGGTTGGTAGGTTCGGGCAATGGAAACGGGCGTCCTCATGGCAAGCCAAGTTGGGACAAGCAGCATCGCGTCTGGATATTTTCTGGACCTGGAGGCTGGAGCAACGGCGCGCCTGGCAGCTACGCGCCGGCATTTACCCGAGACCCACCATCGCAGCTGGCAGCGACATCCCACCACTGGCCAGGACGGAACACGCATCATGAATTTGGCATCCAAGCTGGCGGCACAAGTCGAGAGAGTGAGGTGTGCAACTACAAGTCAAGTTTGTCGGATGGCTCGTAACACGTCTGTGCAATCTGATTGTAGCATCAGCAAAGTAATTCACGATGAGCCGTCAAAGCCAGCTCCAATCCCACCGCAAATGACGGGCGCTCCAATCGGATCGGGTTGGTGCGCTTGGGCGTGCCGAACGTCTCTCAGGGCCTGGATTGACAAGAGACCGAGGCGCACCGAGTCGATCCCGAGCCTCCGGACGCCATGTTCGTGTCAGTCACGCCGAAGAACCTGCTCGAGTGGTCGCGATAGATATATCATTCTGGGCCAGAACTCCATTTGCTGCTGGCTCCGCAGCGGGGTAGCTTAACGGCATCTCTCGGTGATCGGGATGTGTCGTCACGACTATTATTACCAGCAAATTCCACACCCATCTTGCACCCAACACCCGCCAATCTCAGCGCCTCGCCATTTTCACGCTTCTGGTGCACAATACTGAAGCCATGGCCTCCACCGCCGGAAAGGTGTGTATACCTCGTTTTGCACCTCCCTCTCCGCGTGAAACGCGCCCCTCCGTGAACCCACCGAGCTGTGCGCGACTGTGCAGAGTCCAGACGTTGTTGACCGCGAATCGCTCCAGACAATCACCTGCAAGGCCGCCGTCGCCTGGGGGGCCGGAAAGGAACTGAGCATCGAGGATGTCGAGGTCGCCCCCCCCAAGGCCCACGAGGTGCGAATCGAGATCTACTACACCGGCGTGTGCCACACAGGTAGAGCCGCCGATGACCCGAGTACAGCGGTCGGCAGACACGGTGTATACTGACGAGGACCAGATGCGTATACCTTGTCGGGCAAGGACCCCGAGGGCGCGTTCCCCATTATCCTCGGGCATGAGGGCGCTGGCATCGTCGAGTCGGTTGGCGAGGGCGTCACCAACGTGAAGCCTGGCGACCACGTCGTCGCTCTCTAGTACGGCGTCCCAGCCCACAAAGGCTCCCTCTGGACAAAGTGCATGCTAACATGCGCCCGCCGCAGCACCCCCGAATGCAAGGAGTGCAAGTTCTGCAAGTCTGGAAAGACCAACCTCTGCGGCAAGATCCGAGCCACCCAGGGCAGGGGTGTCATGCCCGACGGTACCTCTCGCTTCAGGTGCAAGGGCAAGGACCTCCTCCACTTCATGGGCACGTCGACCTTTTCGCAGTACACCGTCGTCGCCGACATCTCGGTTGTCGCCGTTCAGCCCGACGCTCCCATGGACCGGACATGCCTGCTCGGCTGCGGCATTACCACTGGCTATGGCGCTGCCCGCGTGACTGCCAAGGTCGAGGAGGGCTCCAACATTGCCGTCTTCGGCGCTGGCTGTGTCGGTCTGTCCGTCGTCCAGGGCGCTGTCATCAACAAGGCCGGAAAGATCATTGTCGTCGACGTCAACCCCGCCAAGGAAGCGTGGGCCGCGAAGTTTGGCGCGACCGACTTTGTCAACCCAAATGACTTGAAGGGCCAGAGCATCGTTGAGAAGCTGATTGAGATGACGGACGGCGGCTGCGACTATACCTTTGACTGCACGGGCAACGTCAAGGTCATGCGGGCTGCTCTCGAGGCCTGCCACAAGGGCTGGGGCGAGAGCATCATCATCGGCGTTGCTGCCGCTGGCCAGGAGATTTCCACTCGACGTAGGCTACCGTTCCAAGAACGTCTCTTGTGTTTCGAAGGCTCGAAGCTAACACGCCGATGTAGCATTCCAACTGGTCACTGGCCGTGTCTGGAAGGGCTGCGCCTTTGGTGGCATCAAGGGCCGCTCCCAGATGGAGAGCCTCGTGAGCGACTACTTGACGGGTGCCTTGAAGGTCGACGAGTTCATCACGCACCGAAAGACCTTGGGTGAGATGAATGTGGCCTTTGAGACGATGAAGGACGGAGACTGCATCCGCGCTGTAGTCGACATGAGAAAACTCTAATTGTAGGGGCATAGACTGAAGGACACTGGCCGGTATGCCATAGCTCAGTATGAAGCAATTGGGCCCTGTAGACGCAAGTCGTGCCACCAGAACATGAAAGACTATGACATGGGGACGATGGATGCCCTTATATGCGGGAGGGATCCTACCTTGATGGCCAGCCTTTACGATGACTACCACTAGTGCTTCCCAATATTCGGTTGCCTTGCCGGTCCAGTCACTTGACGTCATGACCCAAACAACCCCAATTTACCATTTTACAGTGAACCCGACAAATGTTGTGAATGGCGATGGCGTGAGACCCGTGGGTGCAGTTCAAGAACTGTGGACACTGCACCACCCCTGCCCGTGAGGGGAAGCAACAATTCATGCAGAATACTAGCCCATCCCTTTCTCGCCGGAGCAACCCGGTTGCATCCGAGTAGATGACCATAAGAGCATGTTATGCGTCTTACTGGCAACTCTGCAGTCCACATATGACACCTTTCAGCACAGCACGTCAAGACTCAGGGACGTGTCTTTGTGTCAAGTTCCGAAGGAGATCCCGGGAATTACACGAGATCCAGCAGTACGTTAGCGGCAAATAACATAAGCATTGGAGATAGTGCGGAGTCGCGGTATGTTGCTTCTTTATGCTAACCTATGGTAACATCTCAGTTCCAAGGCAACCGTCGCGTCCGGGTGGGATCACATAGCCATTTCGTTTCCGCCGGACAGCGCTCCAGTTATGCGGCATCATGGATTCGACGTATTACCTAGCTCTTTTCTCTCTGTGAAACAGTGGAAGGAATATTGGCCCGAATCTTGGCATGCCCTCGTAGCCCAAGGCGCTGTTCTCACAAAGTCGGGATCTCACAGTGCGTTGCTTCAGTATCGGATTTAGGCTCGCTATTTCCGGCAGATGGCGACTGCGTCCGCTTAGTCCGAGATGACAGGACGTCAACGGCGGGGGTGATAGGCTCGTCAGTTGTTGTGCAACTCTGCACATGCACTCAATGACGAAGACGGGCCTCGACTGGTTTATCGCAAGCAGCAGACCATGCACGCAACATTCGGTCAAAAGGCCTTGCATGCGTTCTGGTACCACAACAAGACGTTTTCCCAACGGTGCAGCGCTGCTTATGCAATGCGACCTCGGGCGCGGTGCGGAGTGACGGAAGTAGGCGTGCGGGCGATGAAGGTCGAGACGAGTATAAGAGGGCTGGCAGGGTCGGGTTTGTGTTCCAGAGCCTAGATCAACATAGTCGAAGAAACCTGAAGGTTAAATTCTTTGCCATTTTCACAATCATGAACTACGATTCTCTTGGGCGTGTATATCTTGTGGCTGCCGTCTCGTTCTTGCTGGCGGTGGTTTATGTAAGTCAAGGCAGGCGTTCATGTTTACCATATACACGCAGCTGACTTGGGCGACTTAGAACGCATATATTGTCTATCGGAACCCTGTGTCGCGGCTACCGGGACCGTGGTATTCGAAATGGACGTGCTGGATACTTGAGTACCACTGGCTCAACGGAAAGAGATGCCAATATGTTGATGCCTTGCACCACAAATATGGTGAGGTTCCGTCATGGATATGACTGGATTCGCGGTTACAGTATTTGAACAATCGTCATGGCTGACTTTGTTTTGTCCTTGTTCGTTCCAGGGACCATCGTCCGCATCGGTCCCAACGAGGTAGACGTCGCCGATGTCGATGCCGTCAAGACCATCTACACCGTCAGGGAGGCCTTTCGCAAACCCGTCTGGTACAAGCACTTCAGCACGCTCGGAGAAGACAACATCTTCAACGCAAGCGACATTGAGTTCCACCGCAGACACCGCCGGCTACTGGCCGCGCCCATTGCGGAGTCGTCCCTAAAGGCATACTCGCAGCAGATAAACGAACGGATCAATCTCACCATCGAAAAGATGAGGGAAGAGATGAAGACCAGGGGCGCCGCAGACGTGTTCAAGTGGTGGTTCTTTATGGCAACGGACGTCATCGGCGAGTTGACCTTTGGCGAGTCGTTTCGGACGCTGGAACATGGGCAGGTCAGCGAGGCCGTTGCTCGTCATCCGCGATGCAGCTTGCTAACCGACAAGCGCAGAAGAACGACTACACCCATCTTCTAGCAGACATTGCAGTCTTCGGTTCCATTCGGGCATCCTTCCCGCTGCTTACCTCCCTCGCCCAGATCATCCCCATGCCTTTCCTCAGCGAGGCCATCGAAGCCACCCGCAAGATCAAGCGCTACGCGGGAGAGTCCCTCGGCCGATACAAGGGCCTCGTGGACTCTGACCCGGCCCGGGCGCAGCAGACGCTCTTCACGAACCTCTTCAAGGCCGAGGCCGACGAGAAGCTCTCCTTTGAGGAGATCCGAAACGAGGCAGAGGTGTACATCATCGGCGGCAGCGACACCACGAGCAACTCGATGACGTACCTCGTCTGGTCCGTCTGCCGCCGCCCACACGTGCAGGCCGCCCTCGTCAAAGAGCTACAGACGCTGCCCGAAGGGTTCGACGAAACGCACCTGAAGGAGCTGCCGTACTTGAACCAGGTTATCAACGAGACTCTGCGTCTGTACTCTGCGGCACCATCGGGGCTGCCCCGGCTGGTGCCCCCCGGCGGCGCGGACATTGCGGGACACCGTCTCGACGGCGGCACCGTCGTATGCGCGCAGGCGTACACCTTGCATCGCGATCCAGTTTCATTCCCAAAGCCCCAAGAGTTTGACCCGTCTCGATGGGCGTCGCCCACCAAGGCCATGAAGGACGCGTTCATGCCTTTTGGGAGAGGAGGGCGAGGTAAGTGCTGTAGATGGCAGTTGGGCTCGAGAACATTGCTGACCTCGGTGTAGTCTGTATCGGAATGCATCTCGCGCAGATCGAGCTTCGTCTTGCCACGGCTCGTTTCTACCTCGCGTTCCCGGATGCAAAGGTATCGGGTCTCGAGGGCATGATGGACGATGACATGACAAACGTGATCCATTTCCTCCTGGTCCCAAAGGGCAAGAGGTGTCTCGTCCAGGCTGCCTGCGTCACGGCGGAGTAGGGATGCGGTCGAGGGTGTATGACATCAACCTGAATGGTAACAGGTTTCTGTCTAGGTTGACTGGGTGTAAGAATGAGCCGATATCGAGGGATTCTTTCCTACACGAGTATTGCACTTTACGCAGCGTAGCCAATTTGTATCGTGGGCCGCATAACGGGGTCCTGGACCTAGGACGCTCTAGCAGACTGGACAAAGTCGACTGTAAAGCTAGGTAGTTTCACTCGTTTTCAGCTCATATGAACTAGAGAAGTCATAATTTCACACGGCTATTTTGCTATTCGCATACGACCCGGGTTTTCCACATCTTTAAAGATATATTTACGGCATATCTATTAATCCGCCCCGAGTATCTCCTCGTTGTCTTACTAGTCTTGCTAGTCTTGCCGGTCTTGCTGTATGTGGAGAGTTGATGACGGCTCTAGCAGCTTTAGTAGTCCGTAGCGGCTGCGGAATTATTGAGGATAAAGCTAATGTCCATAATCGCAACGAGGCTTTAATGGACCATGGTAGTGGTGATAGGTTCGTCGTCGTGCGTACCTTAGTTTCAATCCCACGCACAGGCGATTTCTACGGCGAAAACGGGCTATGACATGGGATGTAGAGAAAGAAGAATCACCTCACCACAAGTCACGGGTCTGTCGAACACGGAAGGGAGAGGAGAATATTCCGTCTTACACGACTTTGACAAGTACAAGGCCTATATCTGGCTTGCTCGCGCCAGGTGATATCAGCCCTTCGCTCCATAGTCTAGATGCAATCCTCCCCCAGCAAAAGCTCCAATCGCTCTTAGACATGCCACCCAAACGCCGCCCAGAACGACGGAAGCCACCACTCTCCCCCCCTTTCTCCCTCCCCTCCAATCCCCGTGGCCAAACTCACTCGGCGGGCCCCTGACCCAGCGTGCGGCGCTCGTTCAGCCTGAAGGCAGCAAATCGTTTAGTAAGAGGCTCACCCGAGTCGCGGGCAGGGAGGTTGCCCGAAGCAGAGTCGCCATTGCGATCCCGAGGACGCTTGGGGATGCGCTCACCAGTCGATTGGAGAATGGCCTGCAGGGTCTGCCAGCCCTCCGTAGAACGGAGCTGGAACGAGTCGGCGAGGTCGTGCTGGCTCGCGACGCGGCACAGCAGCGCGAACTCGTCCTGAGCTAGCATTAGCAGGCGGCTTTTAGGCTTGGGGGAGTGGATCGCTACGAACCTTTGAAAGAACTCCCATCTGGTGGACAAAGCAGAGCAGATGAAAGTTGGACAGTTCCTGGCAGTTTTCGCTGGCCTTCATGCCAGAGCCCACGTTGAGCGTCTTGGCCAGAGCGGAGTGTTCCTGACTCTCCCCAACGTACGCTCTGTTCTCGATGGGGAAGTCTGTCTGTGTGAAGGCAGGCTTGGGGTTGGCTGGGAAGCCGTGTGTTAGAGTGACAAAGAGGTATTCGACAGGGAACGAGGGCTTGGCGTTCTCCTGCACGTTGGCGCCGTACTCGTTCTTCCTGCGATAAAACACCTCGGGGATGTATCTCGTCCGGCTGACCGACCCGTCATCCTCTTCTTCGTCTCGGACGAGCATGACGTTGGGGTCTGCGGATGGTTCGACGATGTCCGCTCGCACCATTTCCACCGCCTCGTTGGACATCTGGTATGACGAGATGGCAATCTCACCCTGCTCGTTCCCAGAGATGATGCAAGTGACAAAGTTGGAGCCAAATCGGCCGGTGTCGCTCCACTTGGAAGCTTTCGGGTGCTGGGCCTGCAGTCGGGAGGAGAAGCAGATTTCAAGCGAGGCGAGAAAGTACGAGTCGGCGTGGCGCTTGCAGACAACCGAGCCGTCGCCTTGGCCAGCGTCCAGCAGGTCCGTCCAGATGACACCGACTGGCTCCAAGCCGCACAGCTTCGCCACCTCGTCAACGTCTTTCCGGTTCTCCCATGCATTCATGGTTATACCGTCCAGCTCGCCGACCTGCGGTGGCTCGTAAATGGCTTCAACGATGGCTTTGACGCCAAGGGGGACTTCAGTGTACTCGGTATATTTTCCGTACAGGAATCCTATCCGCTGAGATCCAGTCTTGCGCCAGGTATCGATGAAGCTGTCAATAATCGAGGGCGAGGAGAACTCGACGTGGTCTACCATGCGGAAAGGCTGCGGATTCAGCGTAATGGCGCTCGGCTGGCACTTGGAGCACACCCCCTCGGGCCAAGGCGGATGACCTGTCGGACAGTCTCGTCTCACGCGGTAGTATGGCTCTACCAGGGGCGGTATGTACGAGCTCCCCAGCTCGGGCTTGTTTGTAGAAGCGTTGACTTTGCGGAGGTGCGAGTGGAAGGAGGGGTATTTGATCTTCTTTTCGGCAAGATAGCCGGGGTCAAAGGGATCCATGGGCTGGCAGTTGTCACACATGCCCTTGGGGCCGTGTCGGCACATCCGATCACGCCCTCGCGGAATCTTTCCATCCAGCTTGTCTAAACGATCGTCGAGGGCAGACTGTCTGATCACTTCCCAAGGCTTAGATATTCTCTCGGGCTTGGGGTCGATGGGGGCGTCTTCGGTGGGGAGAACGGGCTTTCCGCTGAGCCTTGCCGACGTGACATTTGCAGACGCATCGCCATTCGTGTCTCCACTGGCAGAGGCGCCGAGTTTGTAAGTGATGAAGATCAAATCCCCATGTCTATTTGCTTCAAGTTAGGATTACGTTGCAAACGCCGGTTGGGGGCAACATACTTGAGTCCGATCTGTCCGAGCTTGAAGTTGGCGATGTCTATGAGCTTCTTCGCATCTCCGCCCGTCGGGGAATTCGACATGGTGAGGGTCTTGGGGTCGACGTTGCTCGGCAGCTGCGGCAGTAGCTGTGACGCCATGGTTAGCACCGTGCCAGGCGGTTTCGTGTTGTTGAGAGCTCACCTTCTGACCAAGCTCGCCAAACGTCGTGCTTGGCTCGACCGTCAGGCGGGACATGCCATCAGGCCCGCGCAGTCGCAGCAACATGACGGGCGATGAGGTCTGTCGTCTGGCGCGGGACCAAAGCTAGATGTTTTGGTGGGGTTGTTGCTGATGATGCGGGAGGGATCTTCTACGTTCCGACGGGTACAGCAGATGCGCTTGCGGTGACAGGCCGAGTGCGATCTGCGGATCCCAGCGGCCAACAGAGGTGGGTTTGCGGGCGAAGCTGGGGTTGAGAGCGGTAGGTAGGTTACGAGACGTGGAAGCTCGTGGACAGCTGCCCATCAGTGTCAGTGGTGGAGCGTCATCGCCAGGGGTGCCTGGGAGCGCGCTGGAGAAACTTCGGCCCGGCTGCTGTGACACACCTGCCGTGTGCTGGTAAGCCACTAATACTGGGGCAGGCACGCCACGGAAGGCTACTTGGCCAGAAGGGCAGGAGCCGGAAAAGTCACCAGCTGACATGTGTCCAAGAGCGACGTTGTACAGTCAGTCCTCTCTCCGCCAACGACAACGGACTGCCCACATTCCTTTTACTGCTGCCACTTCGTACGGTCGCTGCTCAGTTCGTCGCCTTTGCAATACTCAATCATGTTCGGCGTCGACTGGATGGGCCTCGCCCTTCCCTTCGCGTACCTGCTCGTCCTCGGCGGCGCTCTCATGACCTTTTCGACCATCTACCGCAAGCGGAAAGCTGGTACGTCTTCACGCGCCCCAACCCAGCCGGGCACGGAGAAGTTTGCCTGGAAGCAAGAAATGTAGACTCGAGATGCTAACGCGCACGCCAACAGCCGAGAGCGCGAACCTTGCGCCGTGGTTCGGACCCAACCTGCAGCGCAACGTCTACCTGTCGCTGCTGCACCTGGGGCCCGAAGACGGCAACGAAAAGTCCCCCCGTGTTCCCGACAGCGTCCTGAAAGCCGCGCTTCTGCGGCGTGCGGTGGAGGACATTGAGCGCCTGATTCAGATCAAGACGGCCAAGCAGGCGTGCAGCTCGCTGCTGCTGCGGGGGAGCGTCGGCGATGATCTGTGGCAGAGGTTCCAGCGCGCGGAGAAGGAGATGGAGGAAGAGCTGCGAGACGTTGTGACAGAGGTACGCTGGAGGCTCTCATGCGGTCAACGCTGCGGCATAGTACGGAACCGCTTGCTAACATGTCGTGCCTGCAGGCCAACGCCCTGGCACCGAACTGGGGCCCGACCATCTTCCAGTCCGCCCACGAGATCGCCGCCAACACGAAGCTCCGCCAACGCCTCGCGGAGATCCAAGCTCAGACGGTATCAGAGAAGCAGTGGTGGGAGAAGCGGAGAGGACAGATCCAGAGCGAGTTCATGAAGGAGCTCGACGACTCGGAGAAGAGCTCGACCAAGGGGGCGAGCGAGGACGACGCCGTGCTGGTCGACACGCCGAGCAAAGGCGGCAAGAAGGGCAAGAAATGAGCACTTGTGAAGTCGTGATGATTCTGCACAATGGCCATGTCAATGTCACGGCCGTGGGAAAGAGGAGAAGAGGACGGCGTTGTATAATACGGCTACAACTGCGGACATGGCCCGCGCCGCCTGCACTGCATCAAGCCATGAGGGCAGAGGGAGTGACCGTCCACTCGCTCGAGGCGTTGGGGCTGATTTGAGAGAATATGAATCACATTGCCGTGTTTCTATGCATGTTGCCCCCAAAAGAATAAGAGCCAGATGCTACTCCGATGCTGTGCGAGTGACGCGCTCATCTACATGCTCGTGAACCAAGCCAAACGGAACTGGACCAAGCCAAACGGAACCAAGCCAAACCAAACAAGCCAAACCAAACCCATACAGAGACAACAGGTCGTGGCGTCAATACTCCGACATTCACCACAGCCACGATGACTTCTTTCTCACCACGGACTCAGCTTCCGCCTCCAGACCTCCTCGTCCGCCGCCGCCAGCCGCGCCTCGTCGGCAATGTCGTCCTCGGAGCGCACCCCGGCGCCCATGATGGCAGCAGCCACGTTCCCCGGGTGGTGGACAGCAACGTCAACGTCGCAGCCGCGCAGGCCGATGAACTTGCCCATCCTGCGGCGCTTCTCCTCGAGGGGCAGGTCGGAGCGCCAGACGACGGGGCAGGGGTACTGGGCGGACCAGGGCGAGGGGGAGCGCTGGTGGTAGAAGGTGGCGAGGCTCTCGAGCTGGGCGTCGGTGAGCAGCCAGAACTGCAGGACGGTGCGCGGGAAGTGCGGGTGGACGGCGCCGGTGGTGAGCTGCACGAGCGGGCAGAGCGGGAGGGCCATCTGGTGCAGCTTGTGGGCGAGCTGGTGGTTGTGGCGGGCGAGGAGGTGGAGGCTTGGGGGGGTGAGAGGTTGTTCGTGGTGA
>PKSG01000973.1:0-25760 GCA_002916505.1 Tolypocladium paradoxum | reverse complement strand
TGTTGTTGTTGTTGTTGCTGCTGCTGCTGCTGTTGTTGCTGTTGTTGTTGTTGCGGGAGGGAGGAGGACGTCAGCTGCTGCTGCTGCTGTTGGCGGTGCATCATGGTGATGGTTGTGATGGTGTTGTCGTATGCTATGTACTTGCTGAGTCTCCAGTTGAATCTAGGGCAACAATGGGAACAAGGGTATGTATGACGGACGGCAAGGCAGACTGATGAATTGGTGGTTGTTTGCAAGTGCCCAAGCAAGTACAGGACTCTTAACAGGATCCCTCGACGGTCTAATGCTCCCGGCTCTTTTTGTGGTGGTGATGGCGGCGATGCTGCTGTCCACCCGTCTTTATTCTCGAAACCCAGCCCTAACCAGACCAAAGGGGGGGGGGTATAAAGTACACGATCGTGTAAGCGGGCAATGGGGGAGGGGGAAGGGGGAAGCAAGAAGACGACGAGGAGGAAGCAAGGAGCAGCTCGAGAACCCCCAGCCCTCTTGTATGCCCGGCTCGTTGTCGCGCGAGACCCGGAATCGTCATCCTGCGCCGCACGCGGCCGAGTCAGCGAGAGCTCCATCCTCTTTCGGCTTTGAGCCTAGTACGAGTACACTACCGTTTGGCCTACGATTCTCCTCCACCGGCTCGTCCAGCGGCGGGCCAACAGGCACATCCATGCTAGTAGTCTGGGGACTGCCGCCTCCATACAAACCAGCTGCCCACCTCACTTACAACAGGGCCCCTTGTCTCTGACGAGCGCAGCAGGCTGTGTGTGGTGGGCGTGCGTGGCTGGAAGCATGCAAGCATTCGGACGCATGGCATGTCACCACAGGCATGGGCGTGATGCTGTTTGCAACAGAGGACCAGGACGGACCGCACGCGGTGTGTGGCGTCCACGGTCCACCGAACCCAACGTGGAACCCTGGAAGAGAAGCCAGCGATGCAGTTCAGAGGGCTTCGGCTCGGCTGCGTTTGCTTTGCGACGGACGCAGACGGCTGGTGAGACATGGCATCCATCCATCCGTCTCCTCACTAGCTCAACTCTGCGCTCTCGCTCTGGCCAGCAGCTTGCGCCAGCTTTCCGGAGACGGACGACCGACCAGGGGCGGACAATGGAGAGACAGGCCAGGCGGGTGGCTGGAATGCGACCGGGCCAGCCAACAAACCAGCGAACAAGCCAACCAACCAACCAACCAACCAAGCCAGCCCAGCCTCCTCCTCCTCCTCCTCCTCCTCCACACAGCGTCAACCATCCAAGACATTCTGCCACGCGCAAGACAAAGCCCGCAGCCAAATGCCCGCCAGTCATCCTGTTCATCAGAAAATAGATTCATGCTTGCCTCTCTTTTCCGCTGACTCGTCGTTCGCTGCTGCGGAGCCAATTTTAGCATACCACGTAGCCGGTTGGACATGGGCGTGCACCCTCACTGCGGCCCTGGGGCGGACCAGCCACGGCGTGGTGAACACAGGACTTCCTTTAACAGCAGTCTCTTCCGCCTTGCCTTGCCTTGCATTCATTGCCCTGACTTGCTTTTCTCCGGCTGTCTCTTCAATAGCGCGCGCCGGCGGTCCGGTGCTGACAGACGAACAAGACAGACGGACAAGACAGCCGGACAAGACAGTCGGACAGCCGAGCGGACAGATGGCAACCCCGTCTCTACAGTGATCTTCATGCATCATACAGAAATAGCCTTGTTGTTGGATGTCGCAGGAACAGGTGAGCGCACGATGCCGTGGATGATCCCTGTGTGACGACGTGATGAACAGACCGTGGCTCGCCCCTTGCGTGTTCCAGCCTTTATTTGACAGCCAACGGCCAGCTCGAGCGAGCAATCCATCACGCCTGCCAACATGGAATACTCCGTACCTAATACACATGCCGGGTCTCGCCGTCTCACAGCCATTTCACCTTGGCGATGTGATCAGCCTTTTTCTTGCTGGCCTTGACAAAGCCCAGGGCCCGGAGCTCCGCGAGCCCCCGATAGAACATGACGAGCGTCTTTCGCTCATCACTTTCCACGGCATGTTGCTCCTGCTGCTGCTGCTGCCCAACCAGCGAGTGGAATGCCGACCACAGGTCCGCCACGTTTATCAGGCTACCCGTCTCCAGGTACAGCTGGTACAGGATGGCCGTCGCCGGCAGCGTCGCCTGGATGCCCTCCTCGCCCGGCTTGCAGCACGCGCAGCCCAGGTAGTCGTGCGGCCGGCCCAGGCTGCGCTCAAACACGGCGCGCGGTCGCGGCACAAACACTTCTCGTGACGGCGACCTCGAGTCGTAGAGCCAGCACTCGGAGAAGAGGACGGCGCTGGGGTCCGTGTCGGCAAAGTGAGTCGTCAGCAACTTCATAACCTCGTCGACAACTGCCGTCAACTGCTTGTCCTCGTCGCGAAGAGCCGCCGAGTCTTGGCTCAGCTGCACTCTCTGCGCAATGACCGTCGTTCGCATCACCTTGCTCTGCCCGCTGTATTTGCTCCGCAAGGAGAAGCCTTCACGCTCGGCAGTCGCTCTGAGCCTGTCGAGTTCAACGAGCTGGGCTCCTAGGGTGCTCTGGAGCTCGACGTCTTGTTTCTCCACAGACGGACCAAGGTTGAGGCTAGAGTCGCCTTCCTTAAACAGAGCGATGATGCGAGTCAACATGGCAGAGAGTTCATCGCCGCCCATTCGTCGGATGCAGTCTACCACCGCAGACTGGTCTGACACCTCAACGCCGCTGACCATGGCATTGACGTATGCCGTAGAAAACGTGCCATGTTGCGCGCCAGCAGCCTCCAGAACCAGGATAGACCGTAAGATGCTGCCTATCCACTGCTGCCGAGCTCTGTCGTTTTCTCGCACTTTGGTAAGCAGGTAGTCATCGTCTTGAATCAGTGACTTTGCGTGCTGCAGCGACTCATCGTCGCCGAGCTGGACTGCCCTTTCCACATGGTTGCGGAACGAAGGCAGGTTGCGAAGTGCGGCGATGTGTTCTGGCTGAGTAACATCGCCCTGGAGAGCGTCCGGTGAAGTAATGATCCCCAGTGGATTGGCGTAGAAGTGACACATGTAGGCATACTGCTCGGGTTAGCTGACCGCACCCAACCACGCCAGGCCTTCTCTCATGCTTACCTTTAACGAGCTGATGAAGGCTTGAATACCTGCGACTTGGTCGTGCTGTCGACCCAGCATGCCCCGGAGCAACAGCGCTCCCAGTCGTAGCGGCACGTCGCCCGCAGCAACTGCTCCTTTGAACACGGCCTCCAGTATCGTCCCCGTCTGCACGCAGTCGAACTGTGCGCCGTAGATGAGACGGCATGCCGACTTCAACAGGCGAGCCTGGAGGAGCTCGACCGAGGTGGCGATGCCGAATAGGAGGGTGAACGGTATCCGGGGGCGCCACGAGCTGCAGCGAGTCAACGCTCTGCTCACATTGTCTGAAATCGGAAAAAAAAACGCACTGGAATAGGGCAATCAAGTCGGAGAGCAAGCTGCTGTCAAAGCCTTCACTGTCCTGGAATGCCACAAAGACGTGCTCGCACTTCTGAGGCTTGATGAATGCCTCGAGCGCTTCTAGGTCATAGTCGAGATATCGCCGACCCTGTAGCCTGGTTAGTGAATGGGCGTGACGCGAGCCATCAGGAATCGCACATCTCGGCCAGGCTCTACTTGCAGGCCTTCATCCTCGTCCTCCGAGGAGGTAGTCGCCGTGGCATCCCGGATCGTCTTCTTGAGTGCAGCCTTCAGCGTCGTTGCCTCCGAAGACCGCAGCCGCACAAACTGGCTGGCGGATGAACGCTGCAGCGCCTCCGACAGCTGCTCAAAGAGCAGATCCTGCGACGCAATGTTTGGGCCCGTGATGATGAACGCTGACGGGATATAGTCGACACTGGCAGCCTCGTTAGCAGAGCCTCAAGTACCGGGCACCGGCGGTACGCGCCCGGTCTCACCATTCCGACTCTGAAGCGGCCACAAACGATGATACCTGGTCCAGCGTCGCGGAGTTGGAGTCCCTCAGGATACCCTCACAAGGAATTAGTTGCATCCTGAATTTAGCAAGTGGCTGTCAGACTCACCTGTATGCGGCCGTCGACCTTGGCCCAGCTCTCCTCGAAAAGCCTCTGCCGCAGACGCACAGCTTCAGGTCTCTCTGCGCCATTGAGCAGCGGCACAAACAGCGGCTCCGAGCCGTGCGCATCGGAATTCCTCTTTGCCCGCTTCAACACCCTTCGCCGCTTTGTCGGGCGCTGGCGGCGAGCCTCGTCCTCGTCGGAGTCGAAGACGAATGCTACCTGACGTGGCAGTCAGTCAGTACAAGACGCCTCGAGCTTTCGCGTGAAAATGTTTACCTGATGGTCTTCCTGGGCGAACGCGTCGTGCGCCTCGTCCTCATGACCCATGCTTACTCGTGGATCGAGCAACACCTGTTGCTCTTGGTGGTCGGTCAGAACAGACGCGCCTCTAAAGATGATGACGCGACTTGATGGTGTACAGTCTGGGTACTGTAAATGCACTGTGCGGCTACCCTGCACTCCAGATGACCTCGCCTCAAGAGCCCCAGCGAGCACAATCGCAGAGCATCAATTCTTCATCAATTTCATTAGCTAGCCCTGAATCCCACCCAGGCCAGCCTCGTTGCCCTGAGCTTACTTGCCGACGCATTTCTTGGAGCCTTGGAGAAACCCAGCTGTAGCCCACCAAAAGGATTCCCTCCCCCTTGCATCGTGCATCCCAGACACGTCGCCCCTTTTGCACCGCCGTTTACCAACCCCGAGGACAACCAGCCCCCTCGCTCTGCCTCTCCCTGTATCCCCTGTAGACTCACCTCGTTTGTCTCGCAAGACCTGCAGAGCCAAGAATCGCAGGATTGGTGAGCAGCACCTTCAAGATGCGTCACCACTTCAAACGCCGTCGGCGAACGTATTCATACATCAACCTCGGCGGCTCGTCGTAGCCACTGTAGTAGCGCGGAAACCAAAAAGAAACGCATAGAACCATGCCCCTACGCCGTAAAGAGAACAGATGGAACAAAAAAAAACGAGAGACCCAGCCCATAGCAACGCAACTCTGTTGTGGCAAAAAAGCCCGTCGTACAAGCGATGTCAGTTCGCAGCCGCAACAGGTTCGGAAGCGGTGGTCTGTGTCATCTGTTAGCTCCGGAAGTTGCGTGTACATCAACAATGGTGAACCTACAGCCTCAGTGGCTGGTTTTTCGACCTTTGCTTCCGCGGTGTCTGGCGTTTCAGCCGATTTTTCCTTGGCGGCCGAGTCCTCAGCCTTTGGCTCGGTGGCCTTCTCAGGCTCAGCCTTCTTTGGCTCTCCAGCCTCCTCCTTGACGCCATTTGGCCCCGACTTCTTCTCCTCGCCAGCCCCGTTGACCCCGTTGGTAGACGCAGAGGGAGGAGCCGAGCCATCGCCGGCAAGAAGCTTGTTCCACTTATCCAGCAGCGTTTGCGATCGCTTCTTGAACTGGAACTCCTCCTCGCGGGGAATGGAGTCGAGCTTGAGGATTGCCTTGAGCACCTTGTTGATCTTGGTTCCCCGAATGATGGAGACCTCGAGATCAACAAAGTTTTCGAGCATGGTGATGAATTCCGACATCGGCTTCATCTCGTTTTCCTGTGGCTGCTGCTCCCTGGTCAAGAGACCTCGCTGGAGCTTGTGGCGGAGGTACAACACCTCTTTCTGCGAACGGGTCAGAAACGAGCCTCATCATGGCTACCAATTCCATAAACAACGTACCTTTTTGCGCGCGTGGAGCTCCTCTGCGGTCATCTTGGCTTCCTTGGGAGCCTCAGACTTTTTCTCGCCACCCTCCTTGGCCTTCTTAGGCTTCGCCTTGGCGGATTTCGCCGTAGAAGCACCTGCGGACTTGGGCGTGGCAGCACCGTTTGCTGTCTTCGGCGTAGACGACGTGTTAAGCTTAATCTTCGGCTTCTTGACAGAATCGGGTCGCTGCGGGGTCTATGGAGGCCTCGCGTCAGCCGCTGCGGCAACAGTTCCCCGACGACTCGGCAGTACTCACGCTGGTGTCATCCTCAGCCTTTCGCTTCTTCGACTTGGTGGACTTGGGAGCCGTGTCGGCATCCTCCATGTCTGCGTCCTCATCCTCATCCGCAGGCTTGCCCTTGCCCTTCGTCGACTTTTTGGGAGTAACAGCAGCTTCCAGCTTGGCCTGCTCTTGGGCAAGCTGCTCCTCCTGGAAATTCTTCAGAATCTCCTTGTAGTGCTCCACGGCGTTGTGTTCGGCGGCGAGCTCAAACGCGGCCTTCAGGTCTTTTCGCATCTTCTCGGTGATGGTGTCCTTGGCTTTCTCTGCGGTGAGCTCGGAGAGAGCAGTGTTCTGGACCCAGCCGCTTTGGATGCGCGTCAGCAACTATGATGCACCGTAGTGCCGATTTCGAGCTACTCACAACTCGTTGGTGTACAGATACATGACAGGGAAGCTTCTGTCGTGGACTCGCTTGCCTCCGTCGGCATAGGCCTCGGCGTAGGTGCCATCTTGTCTAGCGGCAGAGACGGGACGGCTGATGATTAAAGCTTGTGGAAGCATGCTCTCGTCGCAGATGATGGCCGGCCAGGCCGGGAAGCCCTTGAGCTTCACCAAGAAGTGATCGCCGGGCTGTGCATCGGTGTGAGTGAGACGCGCCTTGGATCCCTTCCTGTTGAGGGCCTTGGCCTTGGACTCGCCAGCCGCGGACTTGCGGCGGCCACCCTTGGCTTTGGAGGCGGGAGTCGCAGCAGCGGCAGCCGGGGGGGCTGCCTCAGCCTCAGCCTCAGGTGCTGCGTCCTCGGCGGCCTCCTTCATCTCGACATCACCGTCGGCGGCAGGCTTCTCTTGCTCTTTCTCAGTCTTCCCGGTCGCGTTGTCGGCAGATTTGTCCGCGTTCGCAGGCTCCTTGGGTTCTAGTTCACGCGACGAGTTAGCGCGATGCTCGTCAATGGGGGCGAAATGGGGCGGCGCCAGACCGCACGGTTGAAGCAATTGGTGCTCCTCGGCAGAAACGAAATGCGCGAAATGCGTCGTGTTGGCGCGATGCAACTCACCCTCAGAGGTCACTGCGCTGTCCTTGGCAACCTCGCCCTCGGGCTTCGACTCCTCCTTGCCGCTCAATGGCTGCTTGCCAGCCGTGGCATCGGGAACAGGAGCTTGCTCAGCGCTCGCGACGGGCGCAGCCGCCTCGGGCTTCTCGGTGGGCTTGTCTGCCATGGCGCACGAGGGGTGGCGATGGGCGCGAGGTGCTCAGGCAGGGGGCGTGACAGTCACACCAACGTCAGCAGCTTGACGAGAAGCTCTGAAATGGACTAGAAACGCGTTGCGAGTCGCGTAGCGTGCAATGGACGAGGGCGCAAAAGCGTGTTGCGCGATGAAGCTGGCGTTGTGAAGATGGAATGCGCAGTTGGCAGATCCCAGCTTCTCCCGCGTTTGGTGCTTGGTGATGTGGGTGACGAAAGAAAAAACACTGGAGGGAAGGCTGGCAGCCAGAGGAACCTCAAACGTCACCAGCAGAGGGCGTCACGTGATGGGCGTAGGTAGTCTCGCCCATGAGGCGCGCGATGGCAACAAGCAAGGTGATCCAACCATTCACGGCGCATTCGCAACAGCTAATAAAGTGGCTCAGTGAGGGCCGTGACCACCGACGTGTAGCAGGCCCGTCACACCTCCTTGGCGACCTTCGTATCTGTCCCATCCATCCTAGCTGAGCTGCGTCTTCCCATCCGTCAAACCCCGGCCCGCGCCTTGAGCCCGTTGTTCCACGGCCATGTGTCCTCACAACTCCTGTTGTACCCCGGCAACCCCTCGCAAAGAGTATATCCTCTCCAGGCCAATTTGCCTTTAGCCACAAGAATCGATAGACATGTTTGCGCAAAATCGCCCCAAATTCCATACATGGCATTCTCTGACGTGTTGTTACATTACCATGGCAGTAGAAATTGACACCAGAAACACATACGCTGACCTCTATTCCTCGTCTTCATCGTCCTCCTCGTCTTCGTCCACATCCATTCCCTCAGCCGCAGTCACCGCAAACTCCCGTTCCTGATCCACCCCGACGTAGCTGTCGCTCATGAGGAATAGCTTGAGATTGTGCTCGCCAGCCGTTGGCACAGTGTACTCGAGGCGCGCCTTCAACTCGCGCCCGATGGTGACTCGCTTGATGGCCAACAGGTTCCGCGTCTTGTCGTCCCCAACCACCAGCCACCAGTTCTCCATCTTCTTGGCCGGGTAGAACGGAGCGTGCACAGTCGAGTCGTACTCTTCGTCAACGTCATCGACGTTTCGCGCGATCTTGATGTTGAGGTACGCCGGCTCGCCCGCCCGAATTTCATCCTCGTCGAGGACTTCGTGCTCGAGCTCCAGGTCAGGGTACCTGTCATTTGTAAAGGTCGCCGCCTGTGCTAGTTGGCTCTGCGAGAGACCCAGACTCTTCACCAAGTTCTTGTACTGCGGGTTGTCATCGGGGTTCATGCCCTCCATGAAATCGAAAATGTCCTTGATTCTGTAAAATTGTTAGCAACCTACGCTGAGGGAGGATTGACTCGATGTTAACTTACCCGAACTCGTTTGCGACCTTGACAACCTCCGGCGCAAAGTGTGGAATCTGCTTGAGAGGACTATCCCGGTCCCACATGGCTTGCACAACCATCTGCGACATCTCCATGGCGTTCATGGCGTTGAGATGGCCGTCCGACGAGAGGATGTCAACCATGGCGCTGAGAAGGCTGAGCACTCTTGACAAGAGCAGTTCTTGGTCCTTGGCCAGATCGATTGGAAGCTGCATTCTTGAGAAATGGGCTTGGAGCAGCACAAACGTCTTGAAATGCGGAGAATCATAGACCGGCTGCGACATCTTGACGGGAATACGGTCGTAGATGCGCCGGAGGAGGCCATCCTCGAGCCGGCGTACCTGGATGGACTCGAACTCGGTAGCAGATGTAACGATTTCCAGGATGCCCTTGAGCTTTGTGCGAGCGCTGAGTGACAGAAGGAAAGTCTGCATCGTGATGTAGGAGATGTTGTAGTAGGCGCCAATCATGGCTGCGTTCTGGGGCGCCACCGTGCCATCATCTTCGTCAAAGTCGATGATCTTGGACTCGCCCAGTTCGCGTAGCGTGGTCTCCACAAGGTCCGACATGAAGTTGCTGAGGCCCTCGTGAGTCGTGCTCGTGAGGCCGTAGTAGCTGGGGTTTGCCAACAGCCGACGGTAAAAGTATGTGAACGTGGTCCAGTTGATGGCGTCGTCACCAGACTCGATCATCTTTGTGCTGATCTCGGTGACAAAGGCATCATGAAGGTAATTGTGGAGGTGCGATTCCACAGGCAGTGCCTCGGTGATGAACTTCCTGTAGTACTCGCGTTTTACCTGCGGGACCATGAGTACGCCACGGGAGCGGCCATCCTTGGAGGGCCGCAGCGACTTTCCAAACATCTGTATCACTTCGCTGAGAGGATAGTCCACGTATCGGTGCTCTCGGCCTTCAAAGTACTGGGTCCCCATCACGACGACGAGATGAGCAGTGCTGGTCAGTTCCCAGCAGACATCTCTCGATGCCACAAGGACTTGAATGGCACCATTATCATACAGGTGTTTGACGATGCGCTTGTCGCTCTGGCTCAAGGCTTCGTGGTAGTACCCGATTCCATGCGACAACGCCTCCGCGAGGGCTTCTTCATGGATTCGGTCGAGCAGCGGCCGCATCTGTTCGACGTCGGCGTGGAGGAAGCGGTCTTCGTCGTCATCCGTAACGCAAGCGGCCAACAAGTCGCGTGCGGTGCCTCGAGTTTGCTTCCGACTGGGCACGAAAACCATGGCGGGCTTGTCTGGTGACATCTGAGTGATCGCCACGTAGGTAGGCTTAGCCATTGCTAGCATAAGCGACGGAAAATGAGGGTTTGAGAAGGATTGAATGTGTATGTCCAGCGTCACGGGCCGGACGTAAGGGGCGAAGTTGTAGATTTCATGTTTCTTGGCATCAATCCACTCTCCAATGTCCCGGGCGTTGGCCAGAGAAACGCTGAGCGCAACTATCCTCATAGGAAGCTCCGTCTGGGTTCGAATGTAGTGCATGCGAGAGACGATTATTTCGTAGATGTAGCCCATGTAGCCTCCGAGGAGGTGAAGGTCGTCTGCAATGAATAGCTCGACCGTCTGGACGTTCTTCCGGCGCTTCCACTGTCTTGACAAGACGTCCCATTGTGTCGGCGTTGCAAGAATCAAGTCACCCTTCTCCAGGAGCTTGAGATCGGTCGCAGTCTCGCTGGTCAACTTCACAATCTCCTTGCCGCCATTCAAATGCGCCAATCGTTTCTGCCAGTCCTGGAGTCGAGCGTCGATGAGCTCCTGGAAAGGCGCAATGTACACGGCTCGCCCTGCATCGGTGTTTGTCCAGTGGCGAAGCAGCGCAAACTCGGCGCAAACAGTCTTCCCGCTACCCGTAGGGGCTCCGACAAATACGTTCTGGTCTCCCTTGTACAGAGAGTTGAAAGTCTGCGTCTGGATCCTGTTGAATTGCTTCCAGTCCGGATACAGATCAACATAGCTTGCGACCTTGAGGGCAGTCACAGGGAGGGGCTGCAGCTCGAGAAGCTCGGTATGAGGAGGAAACTTCTCGGGCAGTATGAGCTTCTGGAAGGGGACAGCGACCCTTGTCTCGGAATGCATCCATCTATCCGACATGACAGAGACGAAGTAGTTCGGCGGCATCGGGTCGGTAATCGGAACTGTGAAATCCACAATGTGCTCGTTCGACTCGGCTTCGGCGTAGTCCTTCCGTAGCAGAAACGTGTCGTGGAAGAGAATATCTTCGCCATCGCTATCTTCCACAATTATCCAGAAGTTCTCGGCCGCGCCATGCACACTATCATCCCACTCGAAGTTGGGGGTGATGCTAAGCTCGACTCTGAGCATCGATCTCGTCATCGGCTGGACTTGGGCCTGGACATCCACTCGTGGGAACTTGGCCACGAATCCGCAGACCGTACGGCCGGCCCTAGGCATTCCCAAGAGCTCGCCCATGCGAGGCGGATCGAGGTCGAAGTAGCTGCTCCACGACACGTCGATTCTCTCAGCCTTTTGGATGATATCTCGAGAGCAGGCAGGGAATTGGCGCAAGGGGGACATCGTCGGCCACATTCGCTTCTCGGCCATCTTACACAGATCCAAGGCCGTCTTTGCAACTGACGCCCAGCCCTTCTTCAGAGCGATCTCGAACATGGCTCGGAGGATTCGTCCGGCGCTCTGCGTCACGTACACCATATCTGCCATGAGCGCCAGGCCATCAAGCTTGAGCCGAGAAATGTAGGCCTGCAAGAGAACATTGACCTTCGCATGAGGCTCCTCGATGGTCTCCTTCACAGGAATGGGAACCCTGCCCAATAGCTTTGCCAGTTCCAACTTCTCGTCCTGCCGCACCGGGATATACTTGAACTCCGCACTGAGAGCAAAGACTCGGAAGAGCTCAATGGTGTTGATGGATGATTCGATGAGGTTGTTGTACGTGTTCATGGATCCAAAAGTGATGTAGTAGTGAGAGGCGATCCGGCCAAGTTCGGTCGACTGGAGCTTGCCCGTCTTGTCGTCGTACTTGACGAGGTTGGACTGTCTAAGTACAGTCGCAGCAGAGTGAATGAGGTCGACGCGTTTCTGTTCGAGCGCCTCATCGTCCTCGTACTCGGCGCCGACTTGGTATAAGCCGGGCGATCGGAGCATCCGAACGAAGAGATAGGTGTACCCAAGCCATTCGACACCTTCATCGCGAGTCCTTACATTGCCAAGAACAATTTCGGCGTTGAGGTTGTCCACCAGCTTGCTGACAAACTGACTCTCGATTGGGAGCTGCTGGTTGAGGAGCGAAAGATAGTATTGTATCTCGCTCTGGGTCGTGATGATGATGCCCTCGCCGTAGGTGTCGAACTGCGGTCGTCCCGCACGACCGAGCATCTGAAGGACGTCCTGGGGGCTCAGCTCGACCCAGCTGCCCTTCTCCGGCGAGTACACTTGCGTCCCCTTGATGATGACCGTGTGGGCCGGCAGGTTCACACCCCAGGCAAGCGTGGCCGTGCACACGAGAACCTGAATGGCTCCTCGAGCGAACAAATCTTCCACGTCTGTCCTGTCAATGCGGTTCATACCAGCGTGATGAATACCAAAGCCATAAGGCAGAATATCCTTCAAATCTTTGTCCGTTGCCTGGCTCGAAGCTTCATTGAGCACTTCTCTGCTTCCAGCATCGTGTCGGAGAATCTGATTGATTGTGTCCATCTCCAGGGCCTTGTCTCGGATGTACTTGGCCGTCTTGGCCGTCTCCTTGCGCGAGTGGACAAAGATGAGCATTTGGTTTCTGTTGGTTCCCACGTGCTCCAGCACTTTGTTGTAGGTCACGTCGTTCATCGTCTTCAGCTGCTTGATGGCTTTGCGGTCCGTCACGCCAACAAACTCCTGTCGGAGTGGGCAGGGCCGATAAGATCCATCGAAATGGAACAGGCCCTTGCTCATGTCCACTCGCAAAAAGCTCGCCACGTCCCGGTAGTTTGGAAGGGTAGCAGACAAGCCGACGAGCCGTACCGGCTCACCAGTCTGCTCAGTCTTGCGAATCGTTCTGCTGACAATGCTCTCGAGGACAGGCCCTCTGTCATCGTGAAGCAAGTGAATTTCGTCGATGATGACCAGACGCACCAGGTTGGTATAAGAGAGGTCGTTGGCCTTTCTGGTAATGACATCCCACTTCTCAGGGGTCGTCACGATAATCTGGGTCTCGGCGATTTGCTGCTTCGTGAGCTGACGATCACCAGTCAGCTCTGAAACGCGAACGCCATAAGGTTCAAGCCGCTTTCCAAAGTTTCCGACTTGTTCCTGCACAAGCGCCTTCAGAGGGGCAATGTACACGATCTTGAAGGCATCAAGGTCGATATCGCCAGTCTGGGGATTGCGGTTCTTGCCAAGCTCTCGCAAAATGGTCAACATGGCGACGTTCGTCTTACCACTACCCGTAGGTGCACAAATGAGCATGTTGCCATCGTCTTCGAACGCCGAGGGGAAACACTTCGACTGGATCTTGTTGAGCGACTTGGCGGTGCTGAAGGGGCCTCGAGCCCACTCAGGCATGTCGGTAATGGGTATTAGAATGTCGTCCGGTTCATTTCGCTTCTTCGGGGGAGGAACGTGAATCTCTTCGTAGCCCTTGAAGGTTCGCTTCGTTGAGCCTTCCGGCAGTCGGACTTTAGGGTTCGTCATTAGATGGTTCCCTTGGTCGAACACCAAATTGTCGAGGTTGATGAGTTTTCTGGGCTGTAGGCCGCCAACGAGGTAGCCCTCCGATTTTTCAGGCTTCGAGTTGTCAGCCACGAGGGATGCTGGCACGTCGATGTCCATCTTGATGTCCATTTTTCGCTTCTTGTCGTCGTCCCCAGCGCCTTCACCTCGAAGTTCGTTCAATATTCTCTGCTGACCTTCGGAAGCAATCTCCCTCTCAACGTTGGCGCGCTGCTCTGCAGTCTCCGCCCGAGCCAACTTCGTGAGCCAGTAAACCTTCTCCCTGTTTGCCACAAGCTTCTGAACAAGCTCATGGTGCTCGAAATCAAACAGTTCCATGAGGTCATTCTCGATCTCGCGAAGCGACTTCTCCTCGCCATCGGCCACATCAGGCTGGCCAGATAGGATCCGTAACGCTGCTTTCGTTTTATCGGTTTGCTCATGCGCATCGGGGTATAGAGTTCCGATTTGCCGTTGCAACCAAAAGGCGTCAACATCTCGTGCGGGTATTGAGCGTGTATGGACATCTTTGCCCTTGGTTCCTAAGCCATCGTCTTTCAGGGTCGCATCTTCATTATCGGCGGCCGTGTCATCGGCCTCGGCCGCATCTGGGTTCTCTTCATCATCTTGGTCACCGGCTTCGTCCTCTGACGATTCTTCATGCACTTCGTTAACGACGTCATCGTTATCCTCCTCTTCGTCGTCAAAAGTCACCGCAACACCCTGACGTTCGTCCATCTCGGCTTCACCGTTGGCATCGCCCAAATCAATGTCGTCGTCGTCGTCGTCTTGAGCGTCGTAGTCGGTAATCTTCTTTCCGAGGTTCACCAGCTCATTGAACTGTTTTGGGCTCAAGGCCGCGCCAAGGATGTCGTCGACCTCTTTCTTCTTGTCGAGGTCCTTCATGTCGTCGTCTTTGAGGTACTCCAAGACCGCGTCCGCGGCGCTGCGAACCACTTCATGGGGCACGTCACCCAAGTTTCCCGCCACCAGGGTGAGAATTAGATCGAAGGTTGCTCGTGTCGCCGGTGTTCGGGGTCGATACGTGATTCCCTCGATCAGCGCGTCATGAGCACCGAGCAATCCCGTTCCTCTCGGCTGAGAGGCTTCTGCCTTGCGCTTCCGTTGCTCTCGTAGCAATATGTCTTCGCCGTCGTTGAGTTTGCCCCTTTCGATGTCGGGCAATCCAGATTGCTTCTTCTGCTTGGGTACCTCCTCGCGGGCAACCCGACCACCCATGTCCTTGATGCTCAGCCGGCCTGCAAGCGACTCGGGGTCGCCCGTGGCCTCGTCGGTTCGTCGCGTAACAAACCGACGGTCCGCCTGGAGAACCAGGTTGGACATGGCCGAGTACTTGTATTGCGAGACATCACGGTGAGGATCCGACATCTTGGCTCGCGTTTCGAGTGTCTCGTGAAGGGGGAGAACGCCGATGTTCTCGACGAAAGCTCGGGGGAGCTCGACCGTTAAATCACCATGTGTTTGCCAGCTGGACGGGGGGTGCGCGGCACAGATCCAACAGGCAGCTGCCCAGGTGACTCAGAGCCGTACGGTCGATGAGCTGATGTGGTTTCGTCCGCCACGCTTTGCGTTGTGTTTATTCGAGATATCGGCGAGTCGATAAATTTCAGAACCAGCCTTCCAGGCTCTAGCCTTAGAGGCACCAAAAAAGCTAGTCCGTTTTTGGCTAGTGCAGTCGCGCCACACCCAGATGCTTCTCGCACCAGCCACAAGGAGGGGCGTCGCGTCTGGGGAACGCCTCTCTGCATCCACAGAGTCCAACTCACGCGCGCCAGCAGATGTCGGTCGCAAAATGACACGACACCATGGCCGCTCCCACTGAAACTGTATCAAAGCTCCAAGCCGACCTTGACCAATACATCAAACCCCGGGAGCAGGTCAACTACATCAGGCGCATCTTGGCGCTGCAGTTGGGGTCCTACACCGGAGAGCGCCCAGCCGTGCCGCCACTGTCTTTGGCAGACAGCACACGCGATGTCAGCCCCAGTACCGAAGTAAAAGGTGTCCAAAAGGAGTACCTCGAGGCCCTGCATGCCAACATTGCCGCTCGTCGCCAGTTTGACGAGGCTTTGCAAGCAGGCAGGCCGAAAGATGATCTGCAGTCGAAACCACTGAGCGTCGGGTCTGAGCTCTTGGAAGAACGGCTTGCTCTGCTGAAGCTCCGGCAGAAGCGAGAATGCCTTTTGGCTATCCAGCAGTCTCTACATTGCCTGGCTGAGAAGCCTGCTTCCGCTCAAAACTTTCTAGATACGGAGGAAATATTCCATGGCGCCACTGCTCTTCCAAGTGTGCCGGAAGCTGTCATCAACAGCTTCGTGGCCGAGCAAAGCACCGCTCAACCTGATCTTCAAGTCCGCATAAACCAGCTGGGGAAGACGGTGTTGAGAGCCAAGTTGCTCTTGAAGCAGGAGGAACGCCTACTTGCTGAAGCGAGGGCCAGATCCAAGAGTAAGCCGGACGTCGTCAGCAATGGCGCCAAACTGGAGGCTCTAAACACAACGCGCAACGAGCTGATCAATTGGATCGAGACGGAGTTGAGCAAGGCATCAGCTGACGAGCCCGATGGAAGCGCTGAGGATACCAGGCACACACATGGCCCACGATCAGAGGATGACCAAGCAACGATCGCGACGCAGCTCCGCCAAATACAAGACAAATATGCCAGATGCCTCGCTGCTAGAAAGGACCTTCTAGCATTGGCAACACGAAACCCACAGCCATCAATACCACCGCCCGCTCAGCCAACCAGTTCCGCGAAGCATGGCTATGATGACGACCCAGAGCCGGGCAACTACCTCCTCACACCATACGTCGAGGCCTTGCTTTCAATCTCAAGACACCAAAAGGCTGCGATTACTCATAAATCCCACATGAACTCGGTGTTGAGCAAGCAGAGCAAGGACACAGGCCAGATACTTGTTCATCTCGCCGAGGAAAGCCAGCTGCTCCCGTCGTATCCCATGAAGGACTCACTGCGGCGCCGGTCCGCCATTCGCAATGAGATGACCACCAAGTCGTCCGACCGGCCTAATATTTCAACTCTCACCAAGCCGTGGGTGTTTGCCGCTGACTCGGCCAAGATTGCCACGCTGGAGGCGGTCGCGGAAACCATCGAGGGCGGACAGATTGCCCTAGAAAATTCCATGAAGTCTCTCCAGAGTATCGACCACCTCCTAGGGCAGGGCGAGGACGCAGTGGTGGATGAGACAACCGCTGTAGAGCCTCCAGACGAGGACGTATGGATGAGCAGTGAGGAAAACAAGGCCGCCGCTGCTAGGAAGCACTCTCAGAAGAAGGCGGGACCATCACGTCAAAAAGGCGACCCTTGGTCACAGCTACACGGGAATCTTGGTCTAATCGGCCACGGCGATGAAGATTAATGCACTCCAAATCAAAATGTTGACAGAATGGGCTACTGTGTGCCACTTTTCTCTCTACATGACTTGCCCCAACACCACCCAGTATCAAACCAAACTCCAAATATCCTCCAAGCGCTGGTTGGATAGGTGCATGTTTATTTCCCAGTCATGATGGCTGATGTTCTCATTGCCAGGTCTAGGATCGACAGGTGCTCGTCCGCCCCGTCTACGAGCCTCTTGTCGACTTCGGAGAAGACCATGACGATTTTGTTCTTTTGAATGTCGGGGATGGTCTCGTCCGTCGTAAGCGCTTGATATAGCTGTCAAAACGGTCAGTCGTTGGTTTGTGTTGGCTGAAGGAGATTGCCTCACCTGAGATACCACCTGTGTTGCGCTCCAGCCATCGGCAACCATGTCCTCCACCACCTTGGAGACAGATTGATATGTCTCTCCTGCGCCTCGCGGACGTATAGCTTTGACGAGCTCGTCGACCGTCGGCTCGGGGATCACGCCAGCAATGTCTTGCACAATCTTGACTGTCACCGGTATCTTGTCGACGTCCATCTGCTCGTCACCGTCGCCATCTTTTCCAAGAACACTGGCCCCAACAAGCCGGGCAGCGCTCTGCAAGAAGGTGATGGCTTTTCGCAAGTCGCCCTCGCTGCATTTGATGAGCGCGTCAACGGCTCCATCCCCCAGTGACACTCCTTCGGCCTGCGCGATATCCTCGAGCCTCCTCTTCGCGTTGCCCTGGTCCAAACTCTTGAAGCGGAACTTGCTACACCGACTGGCAAGCGGGTCGATAATGCGAGTCACGTAGTTGCAGATCAAGCAGAAGCGCGTGATCTTGCTGTATGTTTCCATGGTGCGGCGCAGAGCACTCTGGGCGTCTTGGGTCATGGAGTCGGCTTCGTCGAGGATGATGATCTTGAATGGCGGGCAGGGATGCTTGTTCTTGGACGATGGCGACGGGTTGGTCAATTGCATGCGCGCAAAGTTCTTGACCTTTTCTCGGACGATGGAGATGCCACGTTCGTCGGACGCATTGAGCTCGAGCACCCGGGATTTGATCAATTCCGGGCCGTAGAGCTCCTTCGCGAGAGCCAGGATAGTGGACGTCTTGCCGGTACCTGGAGGGCCATAGAAGAGCATATGTGGGAGCTAGGAAGCTGAATAAGGCGCTCTGTTCTCATGCATCGAAAGATGGCACCTGGGAGACGTACGTTGGAGGCTTGCAGCATCCTTTGCAGAACCGTGACTGTGTGATCTTGGGCGGTGACATCGTCGAGTGTCTTGGGTCGGCTGCAAACAGCACGGTGAGCACGAGGAGAGCCACAAAGGAGGATGGAAATGCGTACTATTTCTCCACCCATGGTTGATTGCTGACATCGGCCTGGTGATGGCTCTTCTGGTCTGCGGTGCCATTGGAGGCTGCGGCGGCCTTCCGGGCCTTGAGGTCAAAGAAGCTGGCCATGACGCACCGCAGGCGCACCGTCGACAGGCGAATTCAACGAGCTGCCGCAAGGGGACGCCGAGGTAGAGGTTGGGACGGAGATTCCCTAGAGTATTCGCAGGAAGGCGGTTGGTGTTACATCTGGCTGGAACACGGAAAATCGATTAACGCGTCATTGGTCCCGATGACGCGACGTTTCAGCGCGTCGTGACCATTGTGTGGAGCATTGGATGCAAGGCTGCAGCGGGCCCCAACGGGAGCACTGGAAGCCACCTGATGGACGGACCCCTGCGGCAGGTGAGCCAGCAACGGCACGATCCGAAGACCCTGTCGGGTGCTTCTTCACACAGCCAAGTACTCCGTACTCCGTATCCAGTTCCGAATCAACTTCGTTTCTCGTACAGTTGTGACGTATGAGCTGCCAGTCCTCTTGAATGGTTTGGCAGCATCTGGGAACCGGAGCAAGCCCAGGCCCGATGAGGATACCTCTCGCCTCTCGTGCATCAGCTCTGGCCGCTTCTGGGACACAAAGACGACTCCTCCGGCGGGTTATTTTTCTACCCCAGGCAGTTCAGGGAAGTAAAAGGGCGGGTGTATAGTCCATATATATTTCTGTAGACGACCCATGAAGCGTACAGGAAATATGGTGCAACGTCTCCCCAGCGGTTGGCAGCCGCGTATTGGCCTCCCTGCAGCTGAGGTGCAGTTCTCGCTGGCCTCCCATCGTGACCTCGTGCCTCTTTCAGACACGGTGGAGTGCACCACGCCCCAGTTCGCAGCGTCATGGTACGGTCCTTCAACATCTAGAGGTCCAGCGTCTCAGGCGCATGTATTCTTGCGGCACCAACCGCCCCAAGCCTGCGAAACAAGGCGTTGTCAATCCACTCAGCCCAGTTTCATGCACAAATCCAGAGCATCCGTCCCCATCCAGGTTGCGGTTGCCCGTTGTCACTGTGTCACTGCGTCACTGCGTCACTGCACCACTGCGTCACTGACGGCTCACGTTTGGAGCCGGTGACACACCAGGTACATCCAAGCCCAGCACCCCAAAGCCACTGGGTCCCGCCTGCACCCCGCCACAGCCGCCGCCACTCGCACCTCCAGGCGCACCCTTGGTTGTATACCTCAGGTACCTGCTACAGCACTGGTACAGTGCTGCTCGTACCATTCATCACTCAACACAACCAGGCACCGAACCTTGGGTAGGCAGGCAGCCTGCCCTCAAACCGCCTTTCCACGGAAAAACTCCTACATCTTCATATCCCAAGATCTCTCTCTCGAGCGCTCCTCATGGTCCGGCCCTCTTGCAACGATAGCGCCTAGCGACTCTCAGCCCGCCGACGGACCAGCGCGCCATGGACCAGTCCATCATCCGCATCTCTAAGGTTCATCACTGCCCCGCATCCTGGTCCTTCGCGGGGTTACAAGGCTGACACCGAGCTTCACGCACGTAGGAGCTGAGCGACATCCAAAGGGGCTCTGATCTCGGTACGTTTGCTTCCGTTTACCAGTCTCCAATATGGCGATGGTGTGCTCTGTACGTCTGACCACGTTTCTCTGCAGCCATCGCCGTCGCCTGCCGCGACATCGACGTTCGCAATGTCAAGGCCCTGATTGTCGGTCCACACGAGACGCCGTACGAGTTTGGCTTCTTCGAGGTACCTGAGTTTCTCTTTTCAGTCGCTTAGCGTGCAAGACTGGCGCTGACTCTATGAAATAGTTTGCTGTCCGCTTCAACAGAGGTGAGGTCGACGTGGTTCACTCCTGTCCCTGTGGCCACCCCACTGACCGACTGCAGAGTATCCTTCCAAGGCGCCAAATGTGCAGTGCGTGACGACAAATGGAGGCATGTGCCGGTTCAATCCCAACATCTACGCCAACGGCAAAATCTGCTTGTGAGTCTCGATTTCCAACGGACTCTTGAAAACCTCTTGCTAATTTTTAGTAGATCAATCCTTGGGTATGGCATCCTGAAAGGCTTCCGCACCCTATGCTCAGTCTGACTGTCTCGGTAGAACATGGCGAGGGGAGCGAGGAGAAGAGTGGTCGTCGGCCCAAGGCCTCGAGTCGATCCTTTTGTCTATTCAGAGCCTGCTCTCGTCTAACCCGTACGAGAACGAACCTGGATTCGAGGATGCAAACGAAGAGTCCGACAAGAGAATGCAGAAGGACTACATCCAAAAGGTACGAGCATTTATTCGGTCAGCAACTCTGGCCTCTCCTAACATGTTCCAGATTCGACACGAGACCTTGCGCATCTCTGTCATACAACGTCTTGAGGGCTACCTCGGGTTGAACGCCGACGGCTCCAAGTCAAACAATGTTGACAGTGAGGAGTTAGATGAGACCAGCGTCCCCTTTGAGCCTTTCAAGGACCTCTGCAAACGGCGATTCCTCTGGTACTACGAGTCCTACATGACTGCGATAGAAAAGGGAAAGTCGGAGGTGAAGGAGCAGCAGCTCTTTGTGAGAATGCCCTTCGAGGCGCCTAGCAGTAACACCATGGACGGGCGATTCAACTATCCGGAGCTGGAGCGCAGATTGAAGAACATCAAGGCTGCTCTCGACGGGGAACCGAAGCAGTGGGCCAAAGAGGGCCTCGCAGCATTGACCAAGGAGTCAACCGTCTGCGTCAACCTGCAGCATCAGTATGATCAGGTGTCTGCCTCCTTCAAGCGAGGTGACATGCCACACGACGTGACCCTCGAGGGCGGCAACCCGTTTGTATGGGTCATCACTTACTTTGGACGCCCAATGACCAACCTCGACGGAGGACTCTTCCGCGTCAGGATGAACTTCAGCCCTCGGTTCCCAGACGAGCAACCTCGGGTCAGGTTCGAGACCAAGATTTTCCACCATCACGTTGCCGAAGACGGCACGGCTTGCTACACGGCCAACCCTTTAAAGAGAGAAGACATCAAGTCGCACATTGAGGCGATAATCTCCATGCTGGAAGAAGATGACCCAGCGTACGATCCTAGAGAAATCGTCAACCTCGAGGCCACCCGAATGTACTGGGGTGGTGGCGCGGACGGCAAGAAGCTGTATAACCGCCGGCTGCGGCGGTCGGTGCAACAGAGCATGGAGTGAGTACAGCACTGTTGACTCACGCGTGGGCCGTGACCATTGGCTGACATGACATAGGGACTTCCCGGAATAGGATTCACGAACAACATCTGCATTGCCCCCTCGGCAGAGCGACGATGTGGTTGATGGCGTGTGGAGGCGGCGACACTCACCGTATACAGCGGGATGTGCCCAAAACGGGTCATGAGCACGGCAGAGGCGGCAAGTCGTCGGATCGAGAGGCAGCGTATGTACTCCGTACGATACCTGCAGTTAATATGATGCCGCGACCACGTTCCGCCCGCCTCCACATTGTGCCTAGCGTACGAAGTACGAGTAGTAGCGCCACGTCCCTGCGAGTCTGCGTCGTCCATGCAAGCCGCCCGCCGCCGCCACATTCCCCACATGGCCACCCAACCAACACAACCAGCCAACCACACCAGGGATAGGACAAGTTGTGTCACCCTTCTTAGAGTCCAATCAGAGCAAATTCCCCATCAACCCCTCGGGCGGCTGGGATCCAGCCGCTTCGTGAAGCAGTGGCTTCAGAGGCCGTGTGGCTCAATGGCAGAGCGTCTGACTACGATTGGTTAATCAGAAGGTCGCAGGTTCGACCCCTGTCTCGGTCATGTGTGGTGTCGAAGCGGTGTTCGACGAGTATATTTTTATTTTTTTGCCTTCTTGATTCTGGTTGCTCGGGGACCTCAACCGAGCAGGATTTTACTTTTGGACCGGCAGAGGGACGTACCAGACCAAGAGGAACTTCTCGGATGCTCACGCGGGCCGGTTACATGTGCACCAAACAATATCCGGACGTCTTGGAAGTCCGGTTCTTTTTGTTGCAAGATGACCATTCCACCCATCTTGGATGGATGAGATGGCAAGGCAAAGTCGTGGTGGAAGTCCAAATACGTAGGAGGCATTGGATCAAGGCAGCACCCACGGATGACATGGCACAGCACATGAGCGTGCAGAGAAATGAAAGAACAACGGTGCCCGGGATGAAAGGGGCTGGTGTATCACATGTTCGACCTCTACCCGCAAGGTGAACATAGACACATTGAGCTCCGGGGATTGCACCGCCTGCTCTTGGCGAAAAGCCAGCATAAACACGGTTCAATAGGTGTCTACTCCGTACTATTTATTATAGGCTTCCGGGCCAATGTCCGCCCTCGGACTTAACAAGCAACACCAGGGTAATTATTGCAAACACAAATCCACTGCCGGCTCCCCAGCGCCTGGTCCACTCTAAAGCCATGTCATACCTAAACGCCAAACAAGGCAAGCTCATCTCTCCTCACTCATGATCCCTGTGTGCTCGTGACAGCATCTTGACATCATTCATTATTCATGTATGCGTGAAAACACCGACCAAACGCAGACCTGTCCGCCATCACTTCTTGCCCTTGGGCTTCTTCTCAATCCGGTCCTTTCCCGGCGCATACGGTGCCGCCACACCGGGGTACTTGTCCTGCTTGCCGTCGCCTTTGAACTCGTACGTGCCGTTTGCGCCGATGGAAGCAGGCGTGCCCTGGGATGGGCGGGAAACTTGCTCGGCATGGAGCTTGTCGAGCGAGGATCCAACGACGGCGTACTGAGACCAGTTTATGGGTGGGCAGCGGACGATGTTCTGTGGTTGTGGCAGGGCAGCCCATTCTTTCGGTCGCGGCTTGCCATTTTCGTCGGCGTCTTCATCAGAGTCCTCGTCGTCTTCGTCATCGTCTTCGTTTGCGGCAAGTCGGGCGGCATCTCCCCGCGCCTTAACCTTGCCCGCCGCCAAATCCCTCATAAAGGCTTCCGGATCCCCCAGCGCTTCGTCCTTGACCCTGCTCAGGGCCAGGATGTCCGCCGTCGCACGCTTCCTCTGCACCTGGAGCACCGAGATGGCCGACTTGAGGGCAATGACGTCCGGGTTGGAGTCGAACTCGATGGGCTCCGGCGGCGGCGGCGCGATGCCGACCTGGTCGGGCTGGGAGTGGGAGTACGCCGGGCGCGTGGCCGGCGGCGGGAGCGGCTGCTGGGGCGTTGCGTCGGGGAGGCGAGCCGGGGGCAGGGTGGGCGTGATGGGCGAGACGGGAGGCGGCGGGATGGGCTCCCGGTCCGGGTTGGAGGTGGAGACGGAGAGATTCGGCTGCGGCATGGCGAGACGGAACGGGCGTGCTGGCGAGCAGCCCTGTGCGTTGTTGGAACCTCTATCTGCGGAAGGGGATTGTGTTTCTTCGCTGTCGCAGCGCAGCACACAGCAAGCTGTGGCGCCGGGTCGAAGGCAAATATGCAGTCATGCAGGTGACGCAGCCCTTGGCGAGGTAACCTCTCAGCAGGCGCGCCAGTGGAGGGGGTAGCGTCGCCCGAGCCCTCGACGCAGGTTGAAGGACGTCGTCATGAGGCGAGGTGTGTGATATGTGAGATGGTGGATGCCTGCCATCAGTTGCGCGGCTCTAAACTTGGCGGGGCCTGCGGCGGGACAGGAAGGCGCTAACGGCCGGAGGCGAGTCCACTTTTCAACAGGCGGCCATTTCTCGCTCTCGCGATGGCTTCAGCTACCCTAGACACAGAGCAGGCCTTCTACGAGTAGGTTTCGACGGATCGTCTGCTCGTATGCTATGGATATGTTTTGACAAAGTGCATAAAGCCGCCGCCACCCAGGTGCACGCCAGAGGAGCGCTGCCACGCATGATGACTGCAATACTCAGCATCCTGGCAACCAGCGTCTCGATTATCTCGAGCCTGTGTTGGAGTCCATTCCCACGTCGACGACAAGCGAGTGGGTTCCGTTGTTCCGATCGCTGCAAAGTCACAGACCACATGTTGTCTCGTTGCAAGGGAGTCCCCGACGACACACCTCGCAGCCGAGCGATATTGTGTTGCACCGGAGGTTTGTTTGGGCTGCCAACCGTCACCTGTCAAACCGTCGCCTTTACGGCACAAACGAGATGACTACTCACAAAAAAAGGTCAATTCTGCTTGCTTTTTTCGCGATTATTTGAGTTGCTACTCGGAGTCTTCCGCTTGCACCCCTGTTCCCATATATATTATCGCTTGCCTCTCTAGCCAGCTGGGCACCGGATCCGTCCTTCAGCAGCACGCCTCTTGAAGCCCATTCCTCATCGCGCACTAGCGCCCCTGCAACCAACATGAGACTATCGATCTCGGCTTGGGGCGCGTGCTGCGCGACACACGCAGGCGCGGCGGCGCCGGGCCCAAGATCTGGCAAGCGTGTGGCCAGAGCGGGGAATCTCGTGAGCATCAGAGCATGTCGTCTCGTGTGCGGCTGCCTGCGGTGTTGGTTCGTTCGGCTGAGCCTCCTCTCATCGACAATGGCCCATGGGCGCCCCCTGCTGTGCTTCTTGTACGGTCCCTGGGGTTGTTAGTTCGGCAGAGAGACCCTTTGGATATTACGGCTGAGCCTGCCCGCAGGACACCACTGTCCATCACGAATTGCCTCATACGGCCCTGCGAAAGAAGCCGCCAGGGTTGCTCTCCGCTGTCGAGATTACAGGCCTCGACTCGGGAGTCTTGACTCTTCAGTGCTGCAGTCTGTAGTTCCGGGCCAATGTATGTAGCGTTCTACACTTGGGAAACCCTGGCCTCGGGCAAAGGATGGTGGTCATGGTGATCTCCTGCTTGTTGATGGTCCTGGAGGCATCATATGTTGGTTGGTTGGGTGGCTGGTGACAGCAGAGCTCCTTGCCCTGTCAAACGTCCGGCGCTCAGGTTGTACCCGGTAGGAATACTCCGTACTTCGTGTCGTACGGAGTACGTGATATGCACTGCTCGTACGGCCGAGTCAGGCCGTCGCTGGGATGGTTCGCCCTTGGGCTAACATGGAAGGGCCGGAGTCAATATCGCCGTGGCTGGTTGTAGCATAGTCGCACTGGTTGTCGTAGCACACGGACACGCTGCTACTGGCATCCATCGCGCTTGGCTTCTAGCTAGCACAAGCCAAGTGTCTTACACAAACCAAGCGTTTGTTCTGCGGCGAACCAGACGACCTCTCCCGATGTACCCGTCTTCGTCTGAAGATTGTGTGTTTCATCCGTCCGAGTAGGTAGTCTTGTACGAAATACTCACTAACCGAGTACGCACTGCACACCCGCCACACGCAGTGACTTTGGCAGCAGACGGCTCTCCATGTGGCGACATTCCTCAAGATCGAAAGACTATGCCTGAATCCGATGCCCGCGAAATATCTAGAGAAGTCATAATTTCACACGGCTGTTTTGCTATTCGCAAACGAGGGACCGTGCGACTTATACATAGGATTATAACTACGTATAATGATAAAGCTATTATTACTACGATAGTCTATCAAAGCCTCGCTATAATTATAGACATTAGCTTCATCCTCAATAATTCCGTAGCTACTACTAAAGCTACTAAAGCTATCATCGACTCTCTTAATAATTAGCAGACTAGTAAGACTAGTAAGGCTAGCAAGACTAGTAAGACTAGTAAGATAACGAGGAGATATTCAGGGCGGATTAATAGATATGTAGTAATATATATATATCTTTAATAATATGTTTTAAGCGAATTAGGCCCTTATTACGAAGGCGGCTCGTGTAATTAAACGACTAATAGTATTAAAGGAAGGTTAATGCGACTTGCGCATTACATGATACGGAATAATCCTACCTAGACAAAAATA
>PKSG01000972.1:0-11139 GCA_002916505.1 Tolypocladium paradoxum | reverse complement strand
AAAGAGCTTATACTTATAGATAGCGGCGCCTCTTAAGGAGAGGAAGGGGGATAATATGCAAAGGCTTAGTTAGTATAGCTAAAGCCGCTAAAAGCTAGAAGCTACGGAAAGAGTATATGAATTAAGATGCCCTTCCTGCCTCGAGAGGCAGAGAAAGGGGGGAGATTAAATACATCTACGGGCCAGAGCCCGAGTAAACAAAGGTCCGGTCCCTAGCTAGGGCTAGGGGCCAGCAGGGGCTAGGGGCCAGTAGGGGCCAGCAGGGCCGGCAGGGTCACGTAAGGCCAGTGGCCCATTGCGTAATAGGGGAGGGGGGGTCGCGGGCAGGCAGGCGGGCGACGATAGTACGGGCGAGGGCGCGGGCGAGGGCAAGGGCGCGGGCGAGAGCGACGATAATAATAATAACTAGGGTAGCGGCGTTAGTAAGTGCGAGGGCAGGGGGGGCGGTATTATAAGTATAACTAGCCTATAGTAGTTAGTAGCTAAATAGGCGCGGGCTGCGCGGATAGGGATAGAAGGGGTACTTATAATATAATAGTAGTAATATTATTATTATAGAAGGAGGAAAGGTATATACTTATAAGTAAGCATGCCCCGCGTTTTTATATATAGGTATAAGAGGGAGGGGGCTTATATAAGGGGCTATGCTTAGAGCTATAGATCTAGCTTCTAGATCGAGCATATAGTCGTGCATAAGCATATATAAGAGCTATATAAGCATAGCCCTATATAGGGCCCTTATTAAAGCTTAGTATATAGGGGTATACTTATATAGACTCTCTCTTTTCTTTCTTATAGCTTGTTATCTAATTAATACGACTTATACCTATGCCTATAGTTAGCTATATTATAGTAATAATCTTATCGATAACGTTTTATCTATAGCTATTAATTGCCTTTATTAAGTTTATTAGTTACTTAGTTAGTCACTTCTTCCTAGACTACTTATTAACGATTCGTTCTAGGATTAAGAGACCTAATATTAAAAGTAGTTCTTAGCTTTACTAAATAGCTATGCTCATTATAGACTCGAAGACTTTAGAATAACTAAATGTCTATAATACATAAAGCTAAAGAATGAGTTCTCTGCCGACCTATATAGGAAGCTCTTTTTAGCTCTCGAACCTAAATATCTATAAATGCCTTAACCGCCTCGTAGCATTTATAGTAGTCTATAAGAACAGCGATCTTTACTAGTAACTTGAGGCTAATAACTCTAGGCGCGTGTCTATTACGGCCGTGAATAATATGCATTAAGACTAGTAAAGCTTCCGGATCCTAGTTATTAGCACATATATACCAGGAGCGATTAGCTAAGATAGACGCCGCTTCTTTCTAAGGGCCATTTAGTGCAGCCTTAAAGTAAGGGGATGCTAGGATTAAGTGGCTTAAGGAGACCCGTAACTGTATTTCGGATGGTCTTAATAGGGCCCGGTCCATTCCTTGCTCCTTGGAGTCATCTCCCTACAAATCATGTAGGTCGGCAACGGGCTCCGCTTCGGTAACGGGTTCCACTGCGATAGCGGCTTCTTCTGTCGTGATCGCGGGGCTTTCTTCGGCAGCAGGGGCTTCTTCGGCAGCGGGGGCTTCTTCGGCAGCGGGGGCTTCCTCCATAGCGCAGGCTTCTTCCATGGCAGCTTTTGCTTCGATAACAGGTTCAGCTTCCGGTATATATTACCAATAAACACTTATAATAGAGTATAGATAGTATAAACCCACTTCGCTTTCGTTTCTTCTCCTTTTTCTTCTTTTTCTTCTTGCCACACTCTTCAGTTGCCTGCCTTTCTATCCAAACTGCAACTAGCGCGCCCAGATTATGAAGGGAGAGAATAACGTTTCCGGCAGGATCTACTTCGTGTAGCACCTCCACGTTGACAGCTCGATAGACTTCATCCCAGATAAGCTCCTCGCGAGAATTCCCGGCGAGCACCGCATTGAAGAGAGGACGAATCCAGCGAGAGTCAAAGTCGTCGGTAGCAACTGCGCAAATGAGTCTCAGGACGTCGTCCCAAAGGCTGCGAAGACCTGTCCTTGACGGTAGAAGACAGGTGGCAGGGAGTAGAGCGGAAAGAAGACCGAGAGTCAGCTCTCGGGCGTCTGTCTAAGTGTCAGCGGAGCATTAAGGCAAAAAGCGCCAAACCGGATTACTTTAGCGACCGAGCTTGCCAAGCGCGTCTGGGCCACAAGAAACACTTCTGCGTTCACATAGTAAGGTAAAAGCGCAGAGGAAGGCATCGACGCCATTCCAGATGAGATTGTCCTTGATAATGGTTGACTGCACTGGATCTGCCATGGCGTTGAGGATGTCGAGAGAAAGGCAAACCGAATGGAGCCCAACTGGCATTCTTGTGGTGTGGGTCCTAAAACGGGTCCTCGGCCCGGCTAGAGCGTTTGGCTTGGCGGGAAGCGGTTCTGAGGTCGGTCATGAGTTCAAAATGAACAGGGTTGCATCTGTAGTGGTGCTCGGTGGATTTCCACCAGACGCACCCTCACTAGCCTAGAACAAACGCGGATATTATGGGAGAAGGGCATAGCTACGCCTAACATAAGACACCAAAACTAGGCACTACGAAAACGTCCCCACTAGGAGCTCTCTCCTACTTGTTCGGACTTAGGTCATGAGCAGCGCCATGCGAGTATTCAAAGAACAGAGAGCCGCAGACTCCAGCGCCGCATGCCGCATGGGACAGGAGCGAAGATGGATCTTTGCAAGTCTCATGCATGAGTGAGGCAGTATGCTTAACAGTCTGCACGATGCATCTCCTTTGCGCTCATGAAATGCCCCTCCTGCGTGAACGTCGCGTGAAGCACGTATGGACAACCGAAATTCCCTCCCCTCCACCCTCCACTTCAGCCCTCGCTCCAGCGATGCAAAATTCACTGCGTACAGTCAAGCGTGCAGGTGCGAATGATGACATGCCGGACCATGCGTCCCGTGCATCGGGTGGCGCTGTTCCACAGGCGCCCGTTGGTTGATTTGTGACACGATGCTCCTCGTTCTTCCTGAAATAGCGCCAACAGCCCATCTTGCCGTTCTTGGTGCGTCTTGTTGGACGAACCGGCTTAAGAGCTGCAGACTTGACGTCTCTGGACAGACTACGCAGGGTCATTGTACCAATCGAGAAGCACAATCGACTCGCCAGCTCCATGCGTTTGACGCCGAGCGTCCTGTCGTCTGGGTGCCTTGCCGATGAGTGCACATTCACGCGTGCTCTGTTGAGCTGGCCACCCTCCTTGCCTCCAACTGAAACACGCCCCACGTCCGATCAGCTGCTTTCGCGTGCCCAACGCGACCAGGCTGCAGCCCGCTTCCACGTCTTCCAATCCCGCGTGTGCCCACCCCTCCCACAACTATGCAACCCGACGCGTTCGCCTCGGCGCAGCTGGAAAGCTGGCCCTTCTGCCTTGTTCAACCGTGTATTGCCTCACTCTGCAGCCACACGGGGCAAGTCCCTCGGATCCAACAGGAAAAGCTGGTTCTCGACACGTCCATTTCCGGCGCCCTGCTCCAAAATTCACGCGCACTTTGCTCGTGTGTTGGGTTACGGGTCGCCCCAACTGCAGCCAACGCGACGCTGCAGACCAATCATTTGCTGCCACACTCGGTGATGGTCAACATTCTGCGCCGGCCGGGTTTGCAAGCCGGGGCGGGCTCTCAGCGAGGCTTCCCCCCGCTCCAATATTGCATCTTTTCATTAGGCAACAGTGCTCATGAGTCACTTGGAGTCCAGTGTTTCCCGGGGAATGCCATGAGCCGCCGGGTCAAGGCAGTGTGCCCGTGAGCCTCCCGGAATGCTTCATAGATAAAAGACGGGAAACCGTCGGCCGTGGATCAGTTGATCGGTCCTGCTTTTGCCCATCATCCCACATTCCCACACTCACAAGACGACTTTCGATCCCCCCGCACTCGCCTGACGACTTACACCGTTGTTGACCCCCGCCTCATCGGTTCCAAGATGGCCCAACCTATCCTCTGTCCTGGGTGCCGCAAGACGATCATTTCGGGCTCGGCCAGCGCCAGATGTGTTACGTGTGATACGTAAGTTCCCATTCTTAGACTTGGTGCCGACGCTAATAACTTGAACCAGCAAACCGGTGGACGACGACGTCAAGGCGGATGACACCGGCAAGGACAAGAATGGCCAGGGCGGCACTCAGCCGATCCCAATCCCAAAGAAGTAGCAGGTTTTAAGCAGTTCCCAGATTTGTAGATGGCGTGGCACGACGATCAGGGCGGCAGGGGGTCGGGTCACGGGAGGAAATGAGCTGGGCGAGGAATCTTTCCATCTAGGTACTCTTTGGGACACACAACTCAGATTGTTCATGCGCTTGTTCATTAGTTCTACTACCCCTTGGGGTGATGCTATCTCAGATCTCTGCAATATAATCAGCCTTGCCCAAGAGACCGACCTGCTTGCTGGCTCGTCCCCCCTTCCCTAGCGGGCGGGCTCCGCTAGTTCGCACGGCGTGCCCGACCCCGCCTCCTGGGTCGATGGCTCTGCCGCCTCTTGGGTCGATGGCTCTGCCACCTCCTGGGTCGTTGGCTCTGCCCCTTGCTGGGCCGTTGGCTCTTCCCCCTCTTGGTCCGTTGGCTCAGTCCCCTTCTCGCTTGGTCCCTCATCCTCCGAATCTTCAGGGGTCCACGGCATCGACCCGAGCTTATCCTTCAGCGTGGGTAGGTGGGACTGCTCGACGGCCTCGCAGTTGGCCAGCAGCCACTCGCGGCAACGCTCCGTGTCGTCCTCCTCCCCTTCGTGCGCATAGCTTCCGCCGGGGCGCGTCCAGAAAGGCCACTCGAACCACTCGGGCCAGAAGCCGCCAAACTCCCAGTCGATGATGGCCGCGATCTTGAGCGTCTTGGGGTCGACGAGCACGTTGTGTTGGCCGAGGTCGCCGTGGCAGAAGACAAAGTCCCCCTTGACGTCGCTACGCGGTCGCCAGCAGGTGTGATAATTCCACCTGAAGTTAAAGAGGCGCGGCGGCGCGACAAGGAGCTGGTCGTCTAATATCCCCCGCAATCCAGGGGTATCAGAGCGCAGGGACTTGAGGGTCTCGATGTGCTGCTGCAGCTCCTTCTGGACGACCCGTCGGTCCCCCTCGGGCAGCTCGTTCATGCCGACGCCTTCGACAAACTCGGCCACCAGGTACATGGCGCCGTCGTCCTCGAAGGTCTGGGCAAATGCGGGCAAGGGGATGCTGGTCCGCTCGCGCAGATACTGCTGGATGGCGACGTCGTTTCGATAACGCTGGGGGATGGAGGCAGAGGGCGTTACGACCCAGGTGCGGCTCATCTTCTGCCACTCGTGCTGACGCATGGTCCGCTTGATGAATAGGTTTCCCACGCGGTAGAACTTGCGGTCGGGGAGGACGGCAAAGCACCCGGCCTCCCTGTGCTCGTGGAGAAATAAAGGAGGAGCCATTGTGCGCGTCGGTTGAATGCGTTGTTGGTGGGTTGTGTTGTGGGTAGGTTGTGAGTTGGTTGTGGGTGGGTTGCCTGTTGTGTGAATCTGAGGCGCGCGCAAAACACTTGGTCACGTGCTCGGCCGAAAGCTGAACCGCCCCGTCCCCCTGCTGCCTGCTGCCTGCTGCCTGGCTGATCGTTCGATTCCGCCAATGTCACCTGTCTTTACCCTTTCCTTTGACAACACAGAAGGCCTTGACTGGTGGCCTTGCCACTTGGCACGGTCCTTGACGTGAGCTCCCAGCACAGCGTGGCGGCGCGATCGTGATCCCGGAACGGCGCTGACGATCAGCAATGCGAGCGCTGCGCCGAAGCGGTTCATAGGCCGCAGATGGCTTAGCGATGTTTGTGGAACGTCCTGGAGTGTTGCCTTTGCTTCCAGAGCGGTGGACAGTTTGCCGAGCGCTACGACGAAGGTGCTGGACAACGGCAGGGGATCCAGGAACGTCTGCGGACCGCGTGTGCGCTACAGCTTTTGAGGCTTTGTCTGGCTCTGTGTTTGCGCGATTATTGGTGATTGATGTGTCGTGAACATGGGTATAGCCGACGCCGCGTTTAGGGCGCTTTGAAGGCGCTCCGTGATCCGCCGGGTTATCGTTCCGAGTACGCTTCAGGGTCTGGCCTCGGGAACAAGGGGCCGCGCGCGCCTCATCATCATGCTTCCGCCTCTTGTTGACATGTCCCTCCGTGTCTTCATCGGCTCTGACACGCTTGATGCCTTGGCTCTTGCCGCGTCTGGCGTCAGAGCTGCCCTCAGCTGCCTTGCTTTGCGCCAGCTCGACCTCGATCATAGAGACTTGACCCTTGACCCACTGCAGCAATATGCCATGGCGCTCTGCATTGCGCTTGGCTTCTCTGTAGCTTCGGGTGGTCTGGAGAAATTCGGAGATGAGATCATTCCGTCTTTTGATCGATTCGAACGACTGTACGGACGAATCTATCTTAGACTGGGCGACCGCCGATCTTTGTTGTACCCGATGAGAGTGGTGCGATACTGACGGTATGCCTAGTCGTGCCGATTCCACTGCTTTCTCGGCGTGAATCCTTTCGGACGTACGCTGAAATGAGGAGTCTGGGTCGCAAATGAACTCTTCCGTCTCCTGCGGCCTCAACACGCCAGAGTCCACAAGCCTTTCCCACTGAGCCTTGTACCACCGCTGGCGGCGCCGGTGCCACTCGAACCTCTTGGTGCAGAAGTTGCATTCGTAGGCCAGATACTCGATCCATGTTGTCAGCTGGTCCTGTCGCTTCGGATCCTCCTCGAACGCTAACTCGATTGGGGCCGTGTAGGAGTGTCTGTTCTGGAGGAATCTCCTCGCCCACCCGGTGTATTCGGCAATGCGGCCTTCAAACTCCTCCCTCCTCTTCGCCTGCCATTCGCGGAATTGTCTCCAGCGTATTAACTGTCCCCCAAACACTGTCCATTGGTCAGGGCCGGCCATCATCCCCCCTTGCCAGTAGCGCAACATCTCGCGGTGCGTGTCTGGGTGCCTGGAGACCTCCTCGAGAAGGTGGATTGGATACCAGGGCCGCCCGCCGTCCTTGACAAGTTCGCCATAATCTTCCCTTTCGAAACGTAGATCCTGGAGGTATGGATCTTCTGGTGTCTCGGATCCAGACGAGGTCGGAGTTGAAGGGTCTTGGGAGCTGCTTTGATGGGAAAAAGGTTCTTGAAAAGCCTGTGTCGAGACAGTATAGCGACGGGCTCGCCTCTTGATGGGTGTATGCTTCTTAGGGGACGATTGCCTCTTGGGAGATGTTTGTAGTAATCGCGCCGAAACTTGGTCGAGATCGACAGGACGTGATCGGACAGCATCGCTCGCGCTATGCACTCGGTCCCTGATTATCTGTCAGAAATGTGGAAAAGAAAGGACCGAAGTCTATTACCTTAATCTCTGAATGAAAGAGCGAGGTAGATTCTCAGGATCGCGGACGCGCACGAGTCTACATTGAATCTCAGCGCTTCGGTACCGGCGTACAAGTAACAAGTAGCAGAATCGGCTGACCTTCCATTTTCTTCTAGGTATCGATCGAGTTCTTCATCGCCGTACGCGGCGATTTCGCGCGCAAACAATCTCGGAGCTGCCATGCTGTAAGAGGCGGTCGGTCGAGGTGCGGAGAAGAGTGGTGCGAAATCGAAAGTCTGGGCCAGGGTCTTGGATATTTAGCAGCGCCTGCTTCGGCCTTAATATTCAGGCAACAAGATCCTGATTGGCCAAGGAATTCTTCAGGCAACCAATATCGTGATTGGCCAAGGCATTCTTCAGGCAACCAATATCGTGATTGGCCAAGGCATCGTTCAGCAGATATGCACGTTGGCTCACCTGCAAGCGTCGGGTTGCCGCCAGGGTGCCATCCTTAATGCAACTTGGCCCATTGTCCCGCCGGACATGTATTCTGCGCCAGATGATTGGATGAGGTGTCCCGGGAGTGAAACGGACCCCTTCAGTGCAGACCTTGTACTTAGAGATGACAGTGCCCGTTGACCCAAGGTGGTCCCAAGCCTCCCTACCCCGCCCCAGGCACATGTAACCATGGCCGACCCAACCCTCATCGCTTGCCTCTATCCATCTGGCGACGGCCAGAAAAGTCATCGTGGTATTGAGAATGCGTTACGCACCATTCAAATGAATGAGTCGCGACGCTTCGAACCACTACGCGACGACTTCAGTCGGGGTTCATCCTTGGCGCCGGACGATGGAGACGACACCAACGACGCCGATAACAACTACGACGGCGGCGACGGCAACGGGGATGACCAGGAGGAAGCACCCGATAGCGGCCACGACTATAGTCCGGGGCTTCGGCTCGGATTTGACGACGAGCGAAAATCCTCGCTGGGAATCCTCATTGGGACAAGCCCAAAATGCGACATTGTGTTGCCGAAGAGGGACAGCCTCAGCGGAATCGCTCCCTACCATTGTACCATCACATTCGATGAGCAAGGACGACTCATCCTAAAGGATCTGCAGAACCCAGAGGACCAGAGGAGAAGGAAGAAAGGCAGAAGAACCGCCTTCATGCCCGGAACCGCCGTCACGTACAACGGAAAAGGAGGACAGAAGCGATGCGCCTTCACCTGGATCCTCGGTGGCCACGAATTCACTGCGGACAATCAGCCAATCGTTATCGCGCTCCATGACAACCTCAAGTTCCAGATCGTCGTTGCTCCCCATGACATCCATTCCTCGCCATATCAGGAGAATGTCGCTCGGTTCCTCTCTGGACCCGTCGTGGGTGTGGATGACCTCTCCCTCAGTCAACTGGGCCTCTGGAGCATGAGCTCGACAGCGGAGCAGAGCGGGGCGCAAACCCCTAGTGAGATGCAACCCCCCAGCAAAGATGCCATCCTGCTTGACAGTGGAGAGCTCGGACGGGGAGGCTTTGCAGTGGTGATCCGGGTCTGGAATGTCAGTACTGGGGTGGAGTATGCTTCCAAGGAGCCTCTTAAGAAGAGGCATTGGGAGTATTTGGAGAGGGAAATTAATGTCCTAAAAGGGATCCACAATGTAAGCGGACAGAGTCACTGGCAGAGAATATACACTAATGTCTAATTAGGAACACATTGTTAATTGCATTCCCGAGTTCTCGACGACGGTGCCAATGCCTCGGTTGGTCCTTGAATGTGTTCCTCTTGGAACTCTCGAAGACCAACACGACGAAAACCCCATCTCGGTCGAGGAGGCGTTTGAAGTCCTATGTCAGGGCCTCTCGGCCTTGAGATATCTTCATGAACGCGAAGACCCGATCGTCCACCGAGATATCAAGCCGAGCAATATCCTGGTCCAGTCGCGACTCCCAACGTTGCACATCAAGCTCTCCGACTTTGGCCTCTCCAGAGCAAGCCCGAGTTACTTGAGAACCTACTGCGGTACACCGCGCTATACCGCGCCAGAAGTGTTCGCAAGGGAGAACTACGACGCGGGTGTCGATGTCTGGTCTCTCGGTATGGTCGTCTTTCAGTACGCCCATGGCCTTCCCGATCCCGGTTCGTGGGGTTTTGATGGAACCACCTGGACCGGGGATGTTGTCCAGGTCCTTGAAGCTGAGGCCAGAGCATTGGGCTGCCCTCTGCTCGCCTTTTTATCGACGGCCATGCTAGTTCGAGATAGGGAGTCGCGCTATTCCGCCCACCGTTGTTGGAATATGGTACAGCGGCTTGACCCGTCGCAATACTCCTGTTCAACACCGACATGGATTTCCCATACCTACGACGACGGCGATACAGTGATTTACAGTACCCCTGATCCACGGAGGGCATTCGGGGCCTCAGGTACGGTTACTGACCTTGGTCAGCGCGGCTGTTCTACAGGCCGCTCTCCTGGCGTGACAGAAGGCCAAAGGCGCAGATCGGGTGCCCCTCCTCCCTCCCCCATCGTCTACGCTTCTGCCGTACGTCGGAAGAGCATCTCACGGGTCTCGAAACCGACGGCGTTGGATATGCAGTACACGAAGCGTCGAGAACGCGGCGACTATGCAGCTGAGGAGGTTGCATACTTCTGTGACAAGTTCTCGAACCCGCTCCATTCTCTTTACGTTGGTTCCTCGCTTGCGCAAGGAACAATCTCAGAGTGGACTAGCGGAACCACGCATGAATCAGGTGCTCCTTTCCAGCGAAGTCAAGTCAAGGCTGTGGCGGATGGAGCTGGCGAGTCGATTGTGCTCCTCGATTGGTACAATGACCCTGCGTGGACGGAACCTCCGCCTGGTGCCCCGGTAATAAGAGAGGACAGTGTTGAGAACCGCGTCTGCCTTCTTGGCAACCTGATGCAGAACTGGGACGAAATAGGAACCGCCGAGGAGCAGGTAGAAACAGCGACTGAGGCGATCGGGTCTCCGCTGGCCCAGACGCTCGGTGGAGTCTTACCATTGGAATCCGGGATTTAAGGCTGCCTGTATTTATCACTCCTTGCCTTTCGAGTGTTATCTTTTCTTACGTTAACCAGTGGTTGCATCGTGACAGCCCAATGTTGTTGATTGAATGAGTCTCGAATGAGTCTCGGCATATCTTCGGGAACAGATCCAAGCGCCGTCACGATACCACGTGACCGTGGCTTCCTTGCTCGAGATAGCCCGCCTGCCCTAGGTTTTTATCAGATTGAGGGCTCCACTTTTCTTATCCACGTGACCCCGAAAGGAGTCTACGCATATTTCTCACGGATACGCATATAAATACCAAGCTTTAATTAATTAAGCAATAATTACACCCTCTATTAAATTAGCGATAGCCTTATCTTTACTTATGCTTAATTTTTAACTATTCGATAGTAATAGAAGACCCGTTCTTCTAATAATTAATAGTTAGAGTCGCTACTAATTAAATAATAAATATAATTATACTAAAAAGCTATAATAGTTAATACTTTATACTTTACGGAGGAGCATTTCAAAAGTAATGTCGGCAGGAGTCAGACGCTAACCTATTTTAGGAAGTACTTAAAATACATAATATATATAAAACATTTTTTTTTACTTCCTAAAATGGTTTAGCGTCTAACTCCTGCGGACAGGACTTTTGAAAGCGCCGTCCGTATAATAGCTTTAACTATATAAGAGAAAGTAATACTCATAAAGTAAAGTGACTAGTATTCTTAGAACCTAGCCTTTTATAAGAGAATAGTTACTAAGTACCCCTAGCTAGGTATCAAAGATAGGAGAGTATAACGGCTTAGTATTTA
>PKSG01000971.1:4344-20963 GCA_002916505.1 Tolypocladium paradoxum | reverse complement strand
CTAGCGTCGGCTTCAACTAATGGCACCGTCCGGATATCAAACGCAGCGACGGGGGCGCAATTGCTTACTTGTAGATATAGCAGTCCCGTCAACACTATCGCCTTCTCACCAGACGGCAAATATCTGACGACGAACCGTGGATCCATTACACTCCCTGTAACATCCGCCTCCAATGATCAATATCATAAAAAGAACGCCTCGGATCATGCTTTATATGTCCATAACAAGTGGATAACTCTGGACGGAAAGAATCATCTTTGGCTTCCTCTGGATTATAGAACTTCACGTGTGGCTGTGTATGGCGGTTTGATTGTCTTGGGGCATAGGTCTGGCGGACTGACATTCTTGCAATTTGAATTCAAATGAAAATGCGATAGGCTGATTAACTAATATTCAATCTATTTCTTTTTCCTCCTTTGAGTCCTGGCGACAGCTGCACGACCTAGATGAGTATCTCGAATCCTGCCAAGTCAACAACGGGCCGACGGCTCTTCAGCTCGTTGAAACATTGGCGCCATGTACTTAGCTTCCTTTCGTCTTCATAGTCCCTGGGATTCTATAAGACGTTAAACAAGAAAGAAAGAAACAATCCGCCGTCGCCGTTCACCTTGTACATCTCACCAGCCAACAGGAAATCACACCAAGCCTCTCCCATCTACCAACATGAGTACCCTCCCACCGTTCGGAGAGCTGCCACCCGGAGCCCGCAAGGCCTAAAAGGGATTATAACATTGCAATAAACGACCTAGGCAACACCCGCGCCGTTCTGCTCTGTTCCGCCAACGCGTGGCGACAAGGTGCGCACGCTGCAAACACTGGAGCAAAACAGCGCAATGCATGGCCCCCTAACAGCAACAGCATGGTCAACTTGTCTAAACGCACACTCTATAGCCATTGTACGTTGTTCAATACTCGTCCACTGGAAACTGGAGGCACGTCGCGAATACGCATCTCGATTTCCCGCCATCACCCTCGTCCATGGCGTCGTTTCCACGGACGCTTCGCTGCTCTCACACGTCCTCACAAGCGGCCGGGGCGCTGCTCCTCCGGCCGTAGCAAGACGTCCCTCTTCAGGAGACGCTTCACATGGAGCTCGACCTCATCTACCGGCACCCGGCAGGCATCCCAGTTGACGGAATCCCGGCCGTGTGTCCTCGCCACTGCTTCCCAGGCCTCCATGGACGCCTCGTCCAGGTAGAAGCGCCAGCTGCACCGGACGCACGCCTCGACGGCACCGCGCCTCTGCACCCGGTAGTCAAACACGCCCGCGCCGTCGCGCGTCGGGCTGCCGTCGTTGTACAGCACCAGCCGCACGAGCCGGGGCATCCGCAGCGCCGCCCTCGCCGCGTCGCGGAGCAGCGCGTTGCCCGTCCTCGTCCTGGGCGGCCCGTCGACGACGTACTCGGTCGCCATGAGCGTCAGCCTCCGCAGGCGCTCCCACCGCCCGCCGTCGTCCGCTGCGCCGGTTCTGAAGAACTCGTGCGCGTCGACGCGGTACGCCACGGTGAGGCGCTCCAGCCGGCGGCCCAGGCGCGCCAGCTGCTCCCCGAGCGCGGGCAGGTGCTGCTGGTTCCGGAGGACGAGCTCGCGCCCGGCTTCTCCGCGCTCGTAGTCTTGGACCTGGTGGAGCCGCATCCTGGCGAGCCGGGCCGGCGCCAGGCGGGCGAGGCTCGAGGCGAGGCGGTCCTCGAAGACGCGCTTGACGGCCGGCGTCGCGCGCGGCCAGAGCTCCCAGTCGAAGTCCCGCACCGAGGGGAGGCGGAGCAGCACGTCGGCGAGGACACGCGGGTCGATACTGCGGACCGTCCGGCGGCACACGGCGAGGCTCGTCACGACACGGGCCACGGGCAGAGTCGCGGGGGACGCATCCGGGGCCGTGGCCGTCACCGCGCCGAAGTCCCACCCGAGGCAGAAGTGAAAGTCGCGCTCTGCTGTCCGCAAGAGCGTGGCCGTGGTAGCCGGCCCAAGGGGCCGACCCGAAGCCCATTCCAGGCTGAAGGAGCCGCCGCTGGCCCGGACCAGCCCCTGCGCGGCCGCTGCGTCCCTCTGCCAGAGGCTGCGCTTGTGGACGATGATCTCGAGGGCTACTCCGGGGGATGAGACGTCGTCGCGACGCCAGCGGCTCAGGGCGGCGAGAAAGAACCACAGCGTCTTGGTGAAGACGACTTTGTTGCGCTGCGTCTGCGTCTCTTCGCGGGTGCCGCCCACCCAGCCGGCGCCTCTGCTCGCGAAGATGGCCATCTCACGCACGACGTCGCCCTCGTCCCGAGTTGTCCAGCGGTAGTAGTTGTTATTATTATCATATTTATTATTATTATTTGCGGCGGTAGTGGTGGTGCTCAGGGCAAGGTTTGTGGATGATGATGATGACGATGATGACCTCCGGAGCACCGTCGGGAGCCGGACGACGAGGCCGATGTAGCGCACGTAGCGGCGCCGCTCACCGCCGACGATGTAGCCAAAGGCCTCGATATCGGTCGTCGAGACTCGCAGGCTGCGGAACGTGTGCGGTTCGAAGAAGCGCTGCCACTGCCGAGAGACGGCAGCGTAGGAGGCGAGGGGCGCGCCGTGGGCCGTGGCCACGAGATGCTCCCATATCGGTAGTTGCAACTCTGCCGGGAGGTCATGCCAGCCTGTCCGGTAGCGCGCCGTGCCCCTTTTCCGCCGTCGTGGCCAGGGGCGTCCGGCCGTGGCAATCTCAGAGAGCGAGGACTGCGATGGCATTGCAAAGTCCACTTGTTTCGGTGAGGACTTGTCGGTAATCAAGTCATGTCAGTGCAGAATGAGTTCACAGCAGAATAGAGCGTTTTTATGTAATGTGCTTACATGAAAATCAGGGGAGAGTAGATTTCATCGAGCCTCAGACTATATCATATCGTTGAACTTTATCCGCCCTCGTGGTAGTTTGCATCAAGTGCCACGTGTGTAAGAGTTTAACCCTAAGCCAGCTTCAGTCAGGGCGCAAAAACTCGACTACTTCTGGTTATTGCCCCGTTCGAGATATGTTGCCGGTGGTGGGAGCTGTTCATCAGTACCGGCCCCTTATCGGTGCGCATATCACCATGTCCTCCTTCTAGGCGGGCTGTTACTTGATGCGCCGGGATAGGTTTCGCCTTGTCAAACCTTGAACTAGGCTGTCTTAGCGTCTTTCATGCGGAATTACTGGTCCCTAGCCCGATTTCGTAGGACGTCGCTCGCGTACGGACTGCTCGCGTCTGCCTTGCCTGCCGGGCGACTTCCTGCATGCCCAACTCGAAGCATTGGCATCCTTTCTCCGTCTTCGTCCTTGGCCCATGTGCTAACCTGCATGTCAGCTCAACCAAACCCTTCCCTCACAACCCCTACTACCGCCCCTGGCTGCACCGTCTCACTGCCCGCCACCCGAACCCCTATGCTCGCTCTCCGCGAGTCCGTCGAGCCACGAGATCATGACCTCGGGGGGCGTCTGGCGGCGCCGCCGCGATGCAGTTGTATATAGTCTCCGTAGTGATCTCGCGCTGTCGGCTGGTGACATGTAAAGGTGAACGGAAAGGCGGATTGAACCTGGCGCCAATGTTTCAACGAGCAGAGGAGCTGTCGGCCCGTTGTTGACTTGGCAGGCTGTCTTTCCCCTGCTTCAGTACTGCTGGGTCGCGAGCCGCATGGCTTGAAACGGGAACGGGCACCCACTGGCATGGAAGCATACACAGTAGCAAGCGCCTCGTCAGATTCTCGCAGCACAACAGTCGCTGCGTCAATTACTCGTAGTCTTCGTGTCCTTGTGGCTCGGGTATTGTACGGACCCCTGTATACACCAACATCAAATGCACGCTCAAAACGTCTTCTCCCACGCCCCCCACCAGACACCAATGTTGGCCGCCACCACCAGATCCAGCATCTTCAGCCCGTCGTTGTAGATGATCAGCTTCCCCAGCTTGGCCCTCCTGCCGCGGTTGCCGCCGCCTGCCCGCTCGCTGCCCACGTTGACCTCAAACGGCGAGACCACATCGTCGTCGTCGTCGTTGTCGCGGCTGTCGCCGTCGTGGTTGGGCTTGAGGAGCTTGCTGAAGTTGCCTCGCCACTGGTCCTTGGCGCTGCGTGCCTGTTCGCCCAGCAGCTCGGAGCTGGGCAGGTTGAAGCGCAGCTCGCTGACGGTGGTTGCGCTAGACCTGGGGGCGGCGCTGCCTTGGTTGGCCATCAGGGGGTTGTAGACGGCCGCCTCGCCGTCGTAGAGCGTGTGTCGACACTGGACGCTCCGACCGGCGGTGCCTGTCCGGAACTCGCATTTGCCGTCCCAGGGGCTCGTAAAGGTGTATCCCCGTGCCTTCATGCCATGGAGCTCTCCCGCTGGGCCGTCGGACATGGCAGAGTCGACCGACGCGATGCTGTCGCTCCTACCATGGTTAAGTCGTGACCGGCCAGCCTGCTCTATGCGCTGAAACCTTTTCTTTAAATTGGCCGTCAAGCTCTTCGAGTATCCCATCACCACCTGTCTCGAAAATACGCCAATGTCGTTTCGCGGGGCCGAGTCCTCGGCTGCCGCTGACAGGGCTGCCTCGAGGCCAACCTCTGCGCTTTTCCTGGGCGGCATGCGGCGAAACTTGGCGTAGCCTGACGTTTCGATTTCGACGTCAATGGGCGGGCTTGCACCAGCTGAAGGTGGTTGAAGTGCGAAAAGCTGTGCGCTGGGCTGGTCGATGCCCATCGGCGGCGCTTCGAGTTGTCGAGACGAGACCCTGCCCACGTTCCACTGGTTCCCGGAGCTGGGGTCTCGGCGGATGAGGGTCAGCGTGAAGGGAGCGCCGGCAGAGGACCTTCGGCCGTGCTTCCTTGGCGACGGTGAGCGACGATAGTTCTGCTGGGCGATTCGGTCTCTCCACTGGTCAGTCTCAGGAGTACCCTCCTCGAGCACAGAGCAGTCCTGGAGCAAGGCTGGAAGCGTCTTCTCGGGGCTTGATGCAGGCGGGTTTGCCATGGGTCTGGGGCCCAACGGCTTGCGCGCTGGCATCGCCGTTTGGGGGCCGGGTAGTGGCCGCTGAGGCAACTCGGTAGAATCAGCAAGCCCCAGCCCAGAGCCGTCGGTCGGCTGGGACTGCAGCGAGGAAAGCATGGTGTCGTCGCGCGAGTTCACCGAGGCGCCACGTTGCCTCGACGCAGCTTGCCCGTGATTCAGAGCAAGTAGCGGCGGCGGCTGCAGACGGTTTCCGCTGGAGAGGCTCTCTGGAGTCAGGGGTCGGACTGAGTCTGGCAGCGGCTTGCGCGGAATGGCCATTGGCGATGAGCTGTCTTCGCTGGACCGCCACGGCTCGTCGGTCCTGACGGGCACGGGCGCGGACAGGTCAGAGGAGGGCATCTCCAGGTGGACGTAGTAGAGGGAGGTGGCGACATCCTCGGCAGTGACGTTTTTGATCTGCGGCTTGAAAGGTGAGAGGATGATATCTGGCGCAGTTAGCGTCCAGTCCATCATGGCATGGGACGGGGGCTTCGTACCGCGTGTGCCGGGGACGCGGGAGATGTAGAGAACGAGGGGGTCCTGCTTCTCCTCGCTGGGCTTCTCGGGGTACTGGGGCGGGTTCGCGGCGAGGGTGTTGAGCGAGGCGAGGGATCGCGCCTCCATGATGTCGTGGTGAGGGGAACCAAGTCTATCGAATGCAGACCAGTCTCGCTTGCGCCGAATGCGTCGACAAGGAAGAAGAAGAGGACGAAGGAAGGAACGAGGGCAGAGGCGGTGGGTGACACTGGCGACAGTGATCGAGGGCCTCGCGACGCGCAGGCCTCGATGGATGGATGGTGTTGAGGCGACGTCGGCAGTCGACCTGCGCTCGATGGGCAGCAACGCCACTGGCCCGCTGAAGAAGAGCGAGGGGCGCCGCCGACGAACCGCAGCCGGGATCCAATGGGCGGATGCAGGACAGGACAGGCGCTGATGACAGACGGAGATGGAGGAGGACGAAGTGCTGCGTCGAGGGAGTTGGCAGTGGTGCGTGATGGTCGCAACTTGTAGTGGCATCAGCATCCACGCCACACCTGGTACCTGACGCAATGACGAATGCGCCTCGCCCTCACGACGGGACGAAGCGAGGGCAGCTGAAGGGCAGCTGAACAGGCCAGGCAAAGCAGCGCGTCTTCGCCTCGCTCGACCAGCCAGATGGCAACAACACGACGTCAGCGGGTTGGGGCTGTGCGCGTTGGCGGCGCTTCGTCTCCAGCTCGCCTCTTCCGCCGACTACCTTGGAGCGCGCCAGCTGCTCGTTTGGGCCGCGTGATGCTGTTCCGGCGAGGCGTCTACTCTGTACAAATGGCATCTTGTCGTCGTCAATGCGTCATCGCCATGGCTCGTGGCGGGCTGTTTAGCGACGTGGCACAGCAGCGGCTACAGGGGGAAACCTGAGCTGCTGGTGGAGCCCGCACGCCTTTCACCATGTCACGTGGCCTAGTTCGTTCAACAACGCATCTCCGCGAACCATACATTACGGCTAATCTATTGATCCGCCCCGAGTCCCTGGCTGTTACGCCACCTCGTTAGCCCAACGGCTGTGTGTCCTGTGTGCTCTGTTCTGGAGCATCTTGAGTGCTTTTGTGCCTCGGCCACAGGTTGGCTGCCCCGAGACTGGCTGTTGGTGTTGTTGGCTTGCTAATTTCATTGGATGTGGGAATGCTAGCAGCGAGGGTGTGGTGGGCTGCCTGTCGTTTATGTGTAAATAGATGTAAGGGTATGTGTAATTATGAATTCTCATATTATAAAGTGCGTTATTTCCCCTCTGGGGTATTTCCTGATCTACGGACTAGGACTACCTACGAATTCGTCCCCTACGCGTGTGTACCGCCAATGAGGTCCCACGATGCTCACCGTAATGCACGTGCGGATGAAGAATTCAAGGGACGCTGGCCCGCTCTCATTACGAGGCGCCGGGCTTGAAAAGGAGAAATAATACTACAGTGGGTTCCCGCCACCGTTGACCAAGCTTCAACATGAAGTCCAAGTATTTCCCATCTCCACAAGCAACACTACCGCCCAGGGAGGGCCTGAGCTGCAGCGAGTCAGCAACTCGCTGCACAAACAGCATCCATGTGTGCTAATAAATTAACCTGGAACACGGCTGCGCAATTCATGCTGCCAAGCGCCGTGGTCCCTTGTGCGGCTCAACCTGAGGTGCCCGTCAAGGGTGTGCAATCGAAGCCCGCTGATTCTCACGAAATCGGAGCAAGCGTCGTGCTTGTTGGGCTAGGATGAAGCGCTTCTCTCAGCCCGGGCTGCATGTCGATCTGTGTACTACACAGCTGTCAGAGTGACAAACTTGCCCGCTCGTAGCTGGGAAGGCTGGTGTGTGTTGCAAGCTCAGAACTTTGGAAGAATCTACCGCCACCCAGCCGACGGGTTGGAGACGGTGTTGGGGGATGGTCTAGGGCTCACAGCTCCGGGTGGCCGTTCTGGCTTGACTACATGTTCCGGCCTGCGCCATCGGGAGCCGCTTTTTACGGGAACTTGAACACGGGCCCGAGGACAGCCGGCGTCTGCGTGCTCTGTTCCGGTCTAAAGTGGGTTGCACGGCCCTGGAGCAGCCTCCGTGAGCCCTTGTATACAGCCACAATGGTTGCGTACGTCGTACAAGCGGTTGACCATGTCGTTTTCCCGTTTTCTTCACCGGCCAGCTTCAAGTCAGGAACTTCTGGGCGCCGTCATTGCCCGGACCGGCCCAAGCCACCATCATGTAATGTAATCTTCGGCCGTGTTCCGATAATGGCCGCCCCCACCTCGGCTGTTCACAGCTTGAATTTAATAAGATACAACACCGCACCCGGCCCTTTCTCCTGTCCATCATCAGTTGGTCCCGTTCGTGCCCCTAGAGTCGATTCGATCTCGTCTGGAAGATTGCAGGAGGCAGCCCGGCCGAGCAAACCCGCAGCAGCGACACCATCCGCCATGGCATCGTCGTCCTCCGCAGAGGCGCCGATCCGAAAGGTCCTCCTCGTCGGCGCAAACGGTACTGTCGGCTCCGTTATTCTCGAGGGCCTCGTCCAGGCCCGCTGCTTCGACGTTTCCGTGCTGCGGCGCTCCAACTCCTCTTCCTCCGGGACAGCCGCGGGCATCGCCGACGTCACCGTGTCGCCGCAGCTCGGCCTTGATGAGCTCGTCGCGGCCATCGCCGGCCACGACGCCGTCGTCGCTGCGTTCCCGCTCAAGGACGTGGACCAGCACCTGCGCCTCGTCGAGGCCGCGTTCCGCGCCGGCGTGCGCCGCTACATCCCCGCCGACTACGGCAGCTGTGACGCCGCGAGCCCGCAGGCCCAGGCCCATCTGAAGCTGTACCGCGACAAGACGGCTGTCCGCGACAAGTGCGAGGAGCTCGCGTCCCGGAACCCCTCGGGCCCCTTCTCCTGGACATCGATAATCTGCGGCCACTTCTTCGACTACGGCCTGCGCGACGGCCTGCTGCACGTCGACCTCGACGCGCACACGGCCCAGATCCTCGACGCCGGCGACATCAAGGCCTCGGCGTCGACCCTGCGCCGCGTCGCCGAGTCCGTCGTCGCCGTGCTGCAGCGGCCCCGCCAGACGCGCAACCGCGCCGTCTACGTCCAGAGCTTCTGCCCGACGCAGCTCGAGATCCTGGCCTCGCTGGAGCGCGCCACCGGCCGCAAGTGGCACACGCAGCACCTCGACTCCAACGCCTTCCTCGAGCGCGAGAGCCGCCGCCTCGCCGCGGGCGACCACGACGCCATCGAGGGGATCGTCTTTGTCCTCGGCACCGTCGACGCCGACTGGACGCGCAGGGACGGGTTTGCCATGGAGCTGCTGGGGCTCGAGGACGAGAACCTTGACGACGTGGTCGCGGCGGTTGTGGCGGAACATGCCAAGGAAAAGGCGTCTAGTTGAACCGAGTGTGGCTCGCAGTATTGCTCGAGAGATGGCATAGACGAAAAGGTTATCCTGGCGGTATTTAAGAATGTCGTAAACTCATTCATTGAATAATTCTACCTCGTTGAATCCGCGACACAAGCCTCCTCTCCGTCACCAAAGTTCAACGGAGATACAAAGGATTGAGCACATGCAAACCAAGCCATCATACAGCTACCGCGAGCTACCATCAAATCTCCAGGACCCCCGAAACTTATGTCGCACCAACGCTCCCTCCGGAACGCTCCCATCATTCGTGCTGTTCGAATGCAGCTGCCCCATACCAAACCCGTCAATCGGCAGTACCAGCACGTCGCCGAAGAGTTTCGGCTCCGTCAGGCCGCTCAGGTCCCGCACCGACGTCAGCTCCGGCTGGTGCCGCTGCAGCTGCTGGAACACGGCGTCCGTCCATGCCGTCGGGCCCGTCAGCTTCATCACGTCCGACGAGGTGGCCTCCAGCGCAGCAAAGGTAGTGTTGTGCTCCCTAACGAATGCCTCCAGCGCCGAGACGACAAACCCTGCCATGTAACGGAAGAGCGCGTGGCCAGGGGCCGCTGCAATGGTCCACTGGCAGAATTGAAGGTCAGGATGGACCTCGCCCCAGTCGGAGCCGTCGAGGCGGTCGAATTCAACGCCTACGACGGCCCGTGCGGCCTTTCTATGCATCTCGGGCACCCAGCGGTCGATGGGCTTCAGGGCTTCGGTATCAATGTCCGAGTACACGCCGCCCTTGATCGACAGGATCAGGTACCGGAGCAGGTCAGACTTTATCCCCGTGTTCTTGAGTTCCCTGAGTATCGTGGACAGGGTCGAACCCTTCTTGAAGTTTTGCTGGATAAACTCCTCTGCCCCTTTGTCTCCCATCAGCACGTATTCGTAGTCCGGGTTGCGGGCCACCCAGGACGCAGCGTCGGCGACTTGCTCGGCGTCGATTTCGAAACTGCTCTTGTCGGCATTCGGAGGCGCGAGGTATATCTGCCATATCTTGCGTGGAAGAAGCGAGCGCGAGGGTTCGTGTTGGTGTGTGTTGTCGTGGATGGTAGGTTCCTTTGGGCGCACGAGGCGGCCGTAAATGGTGTAGTGCAACAGCGCAACCAACATCGTCAACCACACGGCTATTGAAAGAGCAACCTTCAACGTCCGGTTCTTCGACTTTGAATGACGAAAGGTGCTACTCATAATTGTGATGACAGGCCCGAGAAGGGGAAACGACTGTTCCTGCTGCGCTTCGGACATGATGCCGGTGCCGACAGAACAAACCACGAAGGGGTTTAGAATTGAGGAGAGTTGGGAGAAAGCTAGCTAGGCTACGGAATCAGGGAGAAAAGTACACGGGGCTGCAACCAGGCTATCCCTTGTCTCGGGGCTGCAACCGGACCAGTCTCCAGTTACGGGGCTGGAACCAGACCGAACATGGCCCTCGGCACCTTTCCTTTTACAGCAGAATCTGCCGTAACAACCAGCAAGAATCATTCGTATTATCCCCATGCAGACTAGTTAAAAAGCAAATGCGAGCCAAACATGACGCCCTGCATGCGGGCATTCCACGACAACACGAAAAACGAGCTCCGACAGATGTATACGAGACGCCCCCTCCGGCTAGCCCGAAGCCACCTCAGCCACCTCAGCCACTCAAGCTCCAGATGTAAGAGCCCGCACCAAGACTACGGATCCGTCGGCTCACTTGTACCTGTGACATTGCAATTTTTAGGCTATTGGGCATGTTGTCAGTCTGGGGATGGTGATTGGCTAGGCGGCCGTGACTAGAAACGGCCGCTAGGAGCAGGTCCAGGACATCAGGAAAAGGCGCCAGCCACCTAGAAATGAGAGTAAATACGAAACTAAATGTTGGCGGAGCATGGTGCCAAGGGAACGTCGTGGCGTTCCATGTCCCTCGGGCGAAGTCTTTCGAAGGTTTAAGGGGGACGAAGCATGGCACTCAGTAAATTTGACGTCACGTACTACACACTAAGCAACCGTCAGTAACCTAATGTACTCGTCATGGGCAACGCTCCGTGCCAGGTCCCCCAGGTCTTAGACTCCCGCAGACGGAAAACGGGGGCATGGAGCTTCCATGTCAATGGTATACGCGTCATAGAAAGTGATGACACTGCTTCAATTTTGCAGACCGACTCTATTGCCCTCCATAGGACGCGGGAAATTGCATGGTTTGGGGCGAATGTCAAGCCCTCCCTTCGGCAGGATTTCCGCCGACTTTGGGCATTCTGTTTACGAGGCTTCCAAAACAGAGAGGCAGTATAATAGGTCCAAGGCCAAGCGCCTGCTAGCTTCCCACGAGATCCAAAGTTGTATGGCAACCCCCGGCCCGCCATGTGCCTCGTCTGGGGTAATTTGTGGCTATTTTCCGGCCCCATTGGCACCTCGGAAACAGCCGAACTGCTCTATGCTACTTTGAGATCACAGGGGGTGTTTGAAACCCGATTTTTCCAATAAGAAACCTTGGGGATCTGCGAATGCGGCTCTGTTTATGAAGCGCTTTACATGTATAGCGTCACTGTTTCTGGTGCTTGAACGTACGCTGGCGTTGGCGGCTTCACCACGGGTGGCGAAGTAAGTCATCCCCAAGAGGCATTCGCATCCATATCCTGTATGTAAGAGTGTACTCCCTACGGTCTTCTGCATTGGTGCGACTTACGAGATAATCCCGAATGACGAACGTCTTGGTTGGAATTCTCCGAATTGAGAATCTAACAAGTATAAGAATCAAGGATTTGGTTGGCCTCATAGCTTCCCCCCCAGCTGTATACTCCAGCCGCAAATAATGCTTTTTACTATTCTTTAACAAGTAACTTACATTGTCGATATAAGACCCAAGCTTGAGCCGGAGCCCTTGCCGTTGTGGCTGGCTGGCGGCCCTGGCGTGGCTAGCACCGCAACCGCCATGGAACACAATCACATCGATGATAAGGCGATTAGCGCTGAAAACCTTGCCTCCATCGCTCAGCGAGATGCCGCTCTCTACGCAAAAGGCATTTGCGGTTGTCTACTTTGTACGGGAACTTCCCATGGAATCCACTGCACGTTGCTTTGCGGCATTGTGAGGTGGGCTGTGAACTTCAACAATACATGTGACCTCAGCAAGCCCAGTGCCCCAATAGGGAGCCTCTGGCCTAACTTCCTCCCGGGCTAAAACAATCAAACCAAATAAAATCAACAGGCGGTACAGAACCAGTTGGATTTAGCGTTAGTCAACTGAAGCGCTCGGTGAGTTGGTTGCTAAGCACGAGGAGCTACACATCAGTTGTTCGACAGTTGACTCTAATGGCCGTGATAGTTGGCAGTAGTTGATCAAAAGCGCACTCTGGTTTGTGCTGGCGCGTCAATCAAACCGTCTGTCGTGCTATTCGCCTCGAAGAATGCGGAAAATCCCTCCAAAAGCTCGTCGTTATCCAAGAACGAGGGACCATCGTCCTCGTCGGAAGTCTTATCCTCATCTAACTTGGAGATCTCGGCCATGGCATGCTCAAGGATGCGGTCGGCAAGATCCAAGTCCAACTCCTTCCCTTGGGGCCCCGAATAGAAGTCCTGAATATCCTTGGCTACGTCCTGCAGAGCCTCTCGCTTCAGAACATTGCGACCACCAAGCAGAGACTTGAGTGTATTTTCCTTGAGCTTGTGTTTCGCTGGCTTGGACTTCTGTTTCGCTGGCTTGGAATTCTGTGGCTTGGACTTCGGATTTGATGACTCGGGCTTCGGGATTGATGATTTGGACGGCTCGGTAGCTGGTCCAATAACACAACCTATATTTCCACCTCCACCAAGCAGAGAGGCCATCAGAGCCGGCTTCATTGACTTGCATACGACGGTTCGCATGGCGTCCACGACGAAACCGCCTTGCACCAACGTCTCCTGTATCTTCTTGAGCACAACTTGCAAGTCCTCGTCGCTTAGTTTCCCCCTTCTGGGCAACGCCACCATCTCGGACATCTTGACAAGGTCAAGTAGGCTCTTCGTTTCCCCTTCGGAGGGGCCGACCGCCTTCGGTTGCTCCTTCGTTCCGGGGATATTTTTCGAAACCATCATGAACCTGGCTAGTCCAGTAAGGAGGCGTTCGGCGATCTTCTCCATATGGTTTAAAGTGTCGGTTCTTCCACAGACTTTGTTCCATTTCTCGATGATTCGCTTGGCTTTTTTGACCAGTTTCGTCACCTTGAATGCTGTTCGTCCAACCTTGAATGCCCGGGCAACAAGGGCGGGCGGCGCGGGCGTCAACGCGAGGACTTCCACGCCCATTTCAAAGGTCATCGTCAACCATCCCCATACCCCTATCTCCTCGCCGTTCGAAATCTTGTCGTATGCTTCTTTGAATGGCGCTGCAGGCGACAGCTCCCATAACGCGTCCTTGATCGCTTCCAATACCTCGTCGACTTCTTTGTCGATGACTTGTAACTCCGCCTTCTGGGCCGGCTCTTTTGCCTCCTCTTGGTGACTGCGCACTTTTGATCTGACTTTGTTTATGACGATGAAGTTATCGACCATGCCACCCACGAAGTTGTCCAGCTGCTGCTTCATGCCGTCGTATAGTACTCGCACGACCGTCTGTCCCTCTTCCAAAGCAAGCTGGGCTCGGCGCTTCGCCTCTTGTTCTGTCTCCAATTTGTTCCGCCAATATGAACTGGGCTCTTCCGTGGTCAGTCGCTGTTTGGCCTGAAGGAATCCAAGAGCACCCTCAACTTGAGTTCCAAGTTTGGCACTTGCTGAACGAAAAGGGTCGATGTATGCTTGGTATGTTCTCGGATCGCCCATCTTGTTGAGAAGGTCGTCCAGTTGCTGCCTGTCCTGCTTCATTCCCTTTTCGTACGTCGCAAACAAGGTCGCATAACCTTTCATGATGGCACCTGCCTTGCCGGCCAATACCTTGACATATTTGTACCAGCCCTGGTTGAATGTCTGGACACCAGGTACGAGCACTTCGTTGCTCAATTTCGCCAGCCCTTTCATCGCCTCGCTTGCCTTATATGCTGCCTTTTCGGCCTCCTCAGTCACCCTTTGAAGTTTCTCAGGCGTTCTGGCCCCCTCAGCCCTTTGAGTCCACGTCTTGGTATCTGCCTGTGCCTCGGAGATCGTTTCGATGAGCTTCGTTTCCTTTTCTTTAGTTTTCTCGACAACTTCATCGGTAACTTCGAATAGCGCCTTTCGTAGCTCCAACTTATCCGATTCGTCGGCAGCCTGCCTCGAACGAATCGGTCGAGAGTGGCGTCCCTGGCTGTTCGGTGATGCGAAGTCTGATCCAGGGCCGCCAGCCAATGGAATTGGTTCGGTGAGACTCTGGCTTTGGGAATTGCCGACTAGGCACAGCATAACAAGAAGTAGAAGTGGCAGAGATATAAGAACCCGGCGTCGAATGTCCATGGCTTGTATTGCCGAGCCGCTACAGACAATCGGCATTGAAAGAGCCTGGTTGATAATCCGATGCCAAGTAATCTTCGAAAATTTGACATAAAGAGGTCCAAGTAGCGGGTAGGATGACACTATATGTAGATCTTTGTTGCGAGGGCATAGATGAGTTAATAAGACATGAAGCTTGAGGTGACTCTATCACATTCTTACACACAACGCAGGGATGCGGACAGGATCATACTCGTATTGCAATTTAAACTTTAGTAGGATCTATTACATTATGCATTATGAGTAAGCACAACTAAATCCGATTTGCAAGTCCCCATATAATAGTCAGGCGAGCGCAGTCACGCATGAAAATCAGGCGTCCAAAGTTCCCGCGCATAAACGTCAGGCGACGGTAGATTCCTGGATGGAAATGGCTGATCTTAGACCCCTCTATTTATATCGTAGGATGGGCTGAAGATTCTACGCTGAAGCGTAGGACCGGAGATTTGAAGACGCCGATCCGAATACCACATAAGTAGGGCCCTACCGTCTGATTTTGCACCTTTCATCGAAATTATTAAACCTTACTTGCTGCTACGAGTATCGTTCGCAAACACGTTGTCGCTAAAATGAAGTTCGCGATAATGCTCCTCGCTGTTCCTTTAGGACTGGCCACCGCTTGGGCTGCAGAGAACCCATCCATCTTTGGTCGAGCGCCGCCGCCGGTTTTTCAAGACAAGCCGAATCTTGCGAGGGTAGCGGACCTGATCAGGAAAGGCCTTTCTAATGCGTACGGTGGGGACACACTGAGGCCCCCGAACATGTCCCCTAGTGGAGGAGGGATGCCGTTTAAGAATCTTCCTGGCGGGCTTCCTGAGCTCAACAGACCACGTCCGAAGCCGAATAACGCAGGTATACCGGGCACTCCGGGCACGCCTCTTGGGCCGATGAAGAAGCCTGGCCGTACTTATCCTTCGGGGTTCGGATGCGGGCGCTAGTGGGACGACCTTTACACGCATCCTCGCCGAGCACAACCTGTGAAAAACTTACGAATGGGAACATTCTCCAGTGTGAGTACCCTAAAAGAGAGTTAGTATAATGATGCCCTCTCACTGACATGTATTACAAAATTTGTGCATGTGTCATAGTCGGCGCTTCCAATTTCGGGCGGCGGGCATACCAGTTCTCCGATGGCTCGAGCACCCTGCCTCCAAGTACCTGTAGGGATGGGTCGCGGGTACCTCATTAAGTCCACGGTACGCGCTGTGTATATAAACGAGGTTAGCAGGTAGGAAATAGGAAATAGGGGGGACTAGAAGATAAATTAATTTAAGTAGAGAACTATGACCGTGAAAACTATTCTTAATCTATAGATCTCTATGCTCGTTTGTCTCGTTTATCTATTATTTCCAATTAATCTAGCCTCGCGAGGCTACCTATCCTTACTAAGTGCTCGGACGTATGTATAAGGACGACCTTTCTAAGATATCCCTCTTCGATGCCGATTGGATTAAGAGCTATTAATAGCGACTTCGCGAAGAAGAGACGCCCGAGCCCGAGCCTCTAGATATATAGGAACTCTAGAATAAATAGAAGCGGGGAAACGAACGCCGTCCGCTTCGCCCGAACTATTTAACTAACTACAAAGCCGACCTCACTCGACTCTAGCGGCGATAGATCAATTTCTACGAGAAGCTAGGGCTATAAGACTAGAAAGCCGAGGTAAAGACGCTTTCTTATGCGAATAGAGGACTTAGAGAAGTATTCATACTCTACCTTATACGGGAGTCGAAACGCAAGAAGAGAGGGCAGCCTATCCGAGCTTAGAGTAGCATCCGGGTTCACGCGAGGAAGCTAGGTAGTATATATAAAAAATATACTAGGAAGAAGCCGGAACCGGAGTTTATAAAATACCTTTACCGGGTCGCTATATCCGAAATTACCCTATAATTTACCTTAAGGAGGGAGCTAAAGGTTAAACCAATTATGGGCCTAGATCTATTTATCTACTATCTATATTTTCTCTAGGTCCGAGATACGTTAAGCTTCTATATTAGACTAGATAGGATCGACGATATTACTATACGTTAGATTTATATATAGATAGGCTATCGAAAATATGAGCTAGTATATAACAAACCCCGAGATTAGGAGGCAATCCTAAAAGAATACGACGAGGAGTTAGATATATATATAGATATTGATAGTAGCCTCGACGAACGTTTTAGACCATAGCTTCCGCGTTACTAGGTATACGATAGGGTCGACGAACGAATAAATAACCTATTACTCTATGTGCTCTATTAGGAGGATATTAACCTATGGATAATCCGCGACCTAGATAGCAATAGGGGGCGCGATATGCTTATAATATAAGTTCTCCTCCGGTGGC
>PKSG01000970.1:1014-26015 GCA_002916505.1 Tolypocladium paradoxum | reverse complement strand
CGCAGAACACGGACAAAGGGTATTTTCAAGAGGGAGACGCTGCAGCTTTCATCGGCTTCCAGCAACTTACCAGTTGGGTTTTTGTTGTTGGCTCGGTTCGACAGAACAATGGGGGTCAAGACAGCTCGCTGCAGGGCAAGAGAGCAAGAGAGCAAGAGTTCCAAAGGAGAGAAAGGCCGGACAAGAAAGAGGAGGGTGGGCGGCGAGCAGCCTGCTTTTATTGCGGAATGGGAGGACAGGACAGGACAGGACTGGACTGGACTGGACTGGACGGGACGGATCTGCTCCGGCCTCGCCTCGACCCTCCTCGCCCGCCTCGCCTCACTTCTCGCACCACCGCAGTCCGCGAGCCCACACTTCTGCCCGACAGTCCGTCGAGGCAGCTTGCCGCCAAGCCCACGGCGAGGATCCCAGCACCGCCGCACCGCACAGGCGATAGCTAGGTACTCGCGCTGCACCAGACATGCAACCCCCACCAGCGGCTCTTTCGGTTGCGGGGTCTGCTAGCCTGCGACCGACAAGGTGGGGATGCTGGGATTATCACCACGCCAGAGGCGGCCCTACGACGTGATGGCGTCGTCCTGCTCGGTCGCTGTTTTGAATGGCCGACCGTCTGGCTGGATGGATGGACGGAGGCCATGCCCCAGAAGCACATGTCAGGCTTGTCAGGAAAACACCGCAGGCCGTTGCGTCCCGTCTACTTGGACTGGCCGACGCTGGATTGGACGCCGTGGTCGACGGCACCCGCTCGTCTGTCTCAGCTCGCCGATGCCGCATGAGCGAAGGGCTGTCTCATCATCTGTCGGTGCCGTTGCTGATGCTAGCCAACAGTGTCGTGTCGTATTCTCGCTCGCGCGCTAACACGTTCGAGCCCGCATGCCCGCCGCCTCGTCATTCGCAGCTCGCCGACGAGGTTCAAGACTTTTTTCAATTATTTTTTGTGCCTCTCCAGGGGTGCACGAGCGCGGCAGACGTCAAACCCAGCCTCCCCGATCTGTCCCGTCCCAGGATCTCGCCAACGCTGCAGGTCCGTACGTAATGAGATGGAACGTCGTGGCCATGTGCTTGATAGCCCGCCTATTGGGGTGGCCTAAGAGATCTGATTACCCCCGAATTACCCCCTCCAAACCCATTTATTACCCCCTCAAAACCCCCAACTTACCCTCTCATTACCCTCACAAATCTACCCCAGAGGCGGCGACATGGCTGACACGGACGTCAATGACGATGGCGCCGGGACTGCCTGCAGGGCTTCGTGCCAATTGGGGCTGCGAGACGCTGCCACGCCCGAACGATGCTCCTCAGTCGGGTCTACAGCGCGGAACACGACGGCCACGTCGCCACTCCGACGGCCGTCGCAATGGCCAACCAAGTCGTCGACTCTGTCCCATCGCCCGCTGCCTGTTCGTCTCTTCCGCCCGTCTCTCCACCTCGTTGGACCTAGGAGATGTTGATATCTATCCCCGGCCAGAGAGGTTTGCTACAAAGGTTGTGTAAGAGAAATCCGGCGCCAGAAAGGCCGAATCTGGGACCAGCGCCCCACACCACTCTGCAAGGGTGCAACCAGCCCGCGCTGTTGGGTGGGACGCGCCACCGAGACACAAGGAAACGTTAAAGAGCCATGCCACTTGGAGGAGCTCTGGCCCACGGGCTGGCAGCCCGGAGCCGTGCTGTGCCAATCAGCGCTGGGTATTTCAAAGCCTGCCCGGCCGATGTCGCGCTCGACCCTGGGAGGCTGGGTTCGTCGGCTTGTGAAAGGCAGGGACCCTTGCTGCTGGCTCTGGAGTCGTCACAGGGCGTGGGGAGCCGGTTTGTGTGCTCGCTCTGATGCCCTCGAAGGCTCGCCCGGCCGGTGGGTTCGCCATGCACGCCAGTTCGAACGGAACGGGTGTGGTGTTGTTCAGCAACGGCGCATGTCGTACGTGCACACAACGCGGCACGACTCGACAGGCAACATTGCATGCCGCTGGGCTGATCAGCATCTGGCCTGCCATCATGTCCGTCCCAGGCTCCCAGCAGCGCGCGACCTCGGCCTAGCTCTTGTCAAACCGTCGACATCAGAAAATTGGCGCCGTCGTCCAATCATGGCCCCAGCCGCAACCCTAGATGCTTATCTCGCACCAAGCAATGGATGGAACCTACTCGTAAGCAACCAGGCAGGATGACGAGCGGCCCGCTTGCTGCATCTCGACGCTAGTGGCCATGCATGTCCAGCAGCCTGGCGCCGGCATCTCGCCGCGAACCGCGCTGAGCTGTGTCTGCACACGCAGATGGAGAATTTCCATGCGAGACAGCCTGCCTCCTCCGGACTCGGCGAACTCGCTTACAGGGCCGAGTGGCCTGGAATCTCTGGACCAGGACGTCATTGCATGGTGGAGCAGTGCCCTGCACGCTGCATCGAGTGTTGTATTGGTTTATTAGGCGTCAGCATCGCCTCTGTTGGGGGCTAGACACCGAACATGGAGGCTCGTTACCCCTCCTCCACACGGCGCCTCCTCGTCGACTTTCAGGTTCCTGGTGGTCCACGGAGGCGCCACAACGGCAATGCCCCCGTTGGTATGGATTGGTCCCTTGTACGCCGCGAATGAAATAGCTGGATTACAAATGTCAGGCAGAGGATTGTCTCGTCGACGAGGAGTCCGAGTCAGACGTTGGTCCGACAGCAGCAGCAGGAGGAGCTGAGGGCCGACCGAAGTCGGCGTTGCTGGTGTCGCAGGTTGCGTGAATATGGTCCCCTCGGTGCATGCGACAATCTCCGACTCACCGAGGTAGCACCACCTTTCTCGGCCGTGCAAGAGTATTCCAGACTTGTGGTTTGCTTCTTCAGCAGCGACAAAACGACACAACACACGAGCATCTTCCCACATGTTTCAGCAACGGGAAGCGAGGACGACTACTGGGAGCCCCGATGTCGAGACGCACAAGTTGATGTGCACATCCGTATAAATTCCGCAACTCTGATGCGTGCTCGCTCGCGTTCTTCGCCTCGTTCTCCGAAGCCTGTAGTTGGCAGAGGACCAGCATGCGAGGATTCCGACTTTTTCCGACAGTCTCGACAGCAATGCGCTCTGAATAACCTTCATTTCTTCCTCGTGGGGCACGTCGTCACGGGCTAGACTCTGCTGCTGACACGCATGCATTTATGAGACGGGTGAGACAGGCAGTGTCCAATCACGTCGCGATTTCCCGAGCCTTTTTTATGTCAATATCCGACGGAAACTCGCCGCCATCACGGCTTGGCCTCCGGGTCTGGTAGGTATGCATGACAAGGCCATCATGGTTCGACAACGGCTCCAGGGTAGGATGAAGCGCGGCGGGGCTGCAGAGCCAGGGTGTAAGGGTGAGGCTGCTGCCGTGTGCGGACGGACGCAGTACCGTCAATTCATTAGCCATCGCATCATAGCGAAGTTACTCTGTTGCAGGACATTCTGTAGCGTAAGAGAAGCATGTCATTTCCATGTCTGCCAATACAAGAGTCCGCCTGCAGTGAACAAACTTGGAAGGCTATTTCTTGGCTCGCGGCTGTTAAGCGCGCCACGCGGCAAAGTGCGGGCCAACACGCCAGGGCCTTGTTTACTACGATGCGCATCCTTGCAACATCGTCATGCAACCTGCTCTGCCAAACCACCTACTTGCGCCCGCCCTGGTCTACAAACGCCGAGCAGCAACGTGCTGCCTCGTATTGCGATCCAATGTTTGCGACGTTACCAGATTTTACCCCGCGAGATGTACGTGGCCCCGTTCGCAAGCTCCTCTGCAGGCGCATTGATCCAATGCTGACGAGTCCCGCAGTCGCATTCGCTCTGGTACACGTCTTCTAGGACGCCGTTCCCAGCTCCTGGTCCGCACGATGCACACCACGCCGATGCCGCCACCCACAGTCACGGGCCAAGCCACCACGCACGCTCGCGCGGCCATGTCATCGAGCGGACAGCGCTGGCGCGTCTCGCCGCCGACGAGCAGTACATGCATCGGCGGAGGCTGAATGTCCAGAACTTTGGCAGCGGCTGGCTGAAGCCGCCCGGCGTGCCCAAGACCCTGCACCAGATGCGCGAGGAGAAGCGCGAGCAGGAGGAGCACCAAGAGGCTCTCCGCCGCGAGCAGCTGGCGCAGGAGTTGGCCGAGGCCGAGGCGGGCGAGATGCCCGAGGACGGCATGATGGACGACGTTCAGCTGGACGGGGCGCAGGACCTGGACGACGAGATTCCAGACGCCGACGATGATCACTTTGGCATGGGCGATGATGATGACGGCGACGACGACGACGAAGACGAAGAAGATGTGGCTGAAGAGGACGAAGCGGATGACGAAGCCCTGCGAGAGGAGCGGCAAACCGACCTCATGACGGCGCGGATGCGCATGACGGACGATGCCTTCCGCGAGGCCCTCGTCCGCGGCGACCCCGACGGCGACGACATGTACGGCGGCGAGGAGGAGCTCGACGAGGAAAGCCAGGGCCACATGCTCGACGAGGACGACTTCGCCCACGACCACCTCGAAAACGACGCCGCCGGCACGGGCGTCGACATGGACGCCAACCTCGACGACGACATCCCCGAGGCCGAGAGCGGCGGCTACGAGCACACCGACTCCGAGGCCGGCCTCAGCAGCAGCAGCAGCGGCGACGGCGACGGCGAAGGCTGCGACGACGACGACGAAGACGGCGGCGGCGGGCACGGTATTGGCTTCGCGCCCAGGACCGCGCCCCTCGGCCCGCCGCAGTCGCCTATGCTGCGCGGCAGGACGAGCTTGCCTCCCCCGCGCCCGAGCATGGACCTGAGCAACATCCTCTCCCAGGACGAGAGCAGCTTCATGGAGAGCAGCCCGGCACAGGGCCGTCGCGCTCGCCACGGCTGAACGAGCCCATCATGATACCCCCCACCCCCTTTTTGTCCCGCCGCATGCATGGCATGGCATGGCATGGCATGGCATGGCATCTCGGAGCACTGGTTACGCGGCGATGGAAACGGCTCTAAACAGAAACAGGCGTACCGCTGTATTAATATATATGTGATAACATCGTCATTCGCCCCCGTCCTCGGGTGTTCGTGAACAACAGCCCCTGCCTTTCCGTGCCTTTTCTGCCATGCAAACGATTAATATAGATACAATGAACCGACCCAACGCCTGCCAAGATGCAACAAAACAATACGCCCACTTCTCGTCTTCGCCCCTCGACTGGCCACCACGCGCGGAGATTGCTCTCCCGTCTAGCCCGCCTGCCCCGGTGTACATGGCCCGTCAATGGTTGCCGTAGTCTTTGCAAAACGCCCCGAGTGCATCTCGTGCTTTCGCAGCGCAGTTTCGGGCGCTAGAAGAGCCACACGTAGGCAAAGAGCATGATGACGGCGGCGAAGAAGCCCAGCCAGACCCTCCAGCCGACGCCGGTGCGCTCCGCCATGAGGAGCATGCGGTTCATGGTGCCGCGCAGGCGCAGGCGCGTCGAGTCGAAGGTGTCGTTCATCTTCTCGGCGAGGGCGGACGACTCGCGGATCTCGTCGCCGATGGCCATGGTCATCTGGCCAGGTCAGCCTTGCGCTCCCGCTCGGCACGTACGTGTCCACGGCCCGCAGCACGCTCCCGCCCAACAAGGCGAGGGGGACAGGGAAAAAGGGGGGCCCGACTCACGTCCTTTAGCGTCTTCACCTTGCCCAGTATGCCCGCCACCTGCGCGTCGTTCTGGCTCTCCAGCTCGTTGAGCACCGCGTCGCTGTACTGGCCCTTGCGGTTGGGCGTCGCCGGCCGGAAGCTCTGCCTCTCGACGCCGAGCCCGCCCGACGCGTGCCCGTTGCCGTTGCTGCCGCCAGGGTAGCCGTACCCGCCGCTGGGGCTGGCCGTCGTCGTGCGCCGCGTCGTCGTCGGGTCGCCCGTGTAGCCCTCGAACAGGGCGCTGCGCGAGTCGCGCTGGTGCAGCGACGAGGCGCCGAATCTGTGCCGTGCGAGCGCGCGCGCGCTGCGTCAGCCTCGCTTCATGCTTTTCCCTCGGGCGAAGAGGACTGGCCGGGCGGACGACAACGGCGGCGAGGCCGATAGGGAATCTCGTGTGCTCACCTCTGCGCCATGGCTGTTTACCCCCTCTCCTCTCCGGTTCGGGTAGATACTAATACAGGCTCGCCAAGGCCAGGAGCAGAAAATATCGTCAACAAGAGCCCCCTGAGATATATCTCGAGGTTGAACAGTTCTGGACTAGGTGGTCTTCCGGGGGGCCATGCAAAAAGGATAGATGATGGGTGGCTGGATGGCCACAGTGGCGTCTTGGTCGATTGGTAGGAGTTCCCGAAGTGCAAGGTACGTACCCGCGAGCGCTGCGTCCAATGGCGGGCCTTGATTGCTTGCCCTCGCGCGCTGCCCCTCCATCGACTGATCAAAGGACAGATGGAAGTGCCCCTGGTGAGCAGACAGGCATGGCATTGACCAGCTGTTTTTACTGCGGCTCTGCACTGCGGCTCTGCGCTTGGAATTCGATCTCTTGTGTCTAAGCCGCTGTCGACCAGATGGCCGTGGCAAACGCCTCGAGGCCGCAAAGACGCGGAGTAGTGGGCTCACGTGACGACAGTATGTCACCAAGGGGGTGTCTTCATGCTGAGAGCTTTTCATGCCTCCGTCTGTTCTCATTGCTCTCGCTGCAATACCATGCGCATGACATGCAGCGAGGAATATGTAAAAACTAGTGAGAAGAGGGCTCCTCTCATACCGCACGTGCTATTCATCCGTTGCTATTCATCCGCCGCTTTGCCCACGCCGTAGATCCAACGCGGACCGGCTGGAGCACTCATGTCGTAGCCGGTTTCGGGCATCCCACGGCTCATAAGGCCGTGCTATCGTCTCTCGTGGTTGACAGCAAATGCCCTAGCCAGTCATCTCGGTGTCCTCGGTGGGCGGCTGGAAGTCATCGTCGTCTTCCTCGTCCTCGTCGTCGGCGGGGTTCTCCTCGGCCGCCTTGGCGAAGTCGATCTTGGCGCCACGCGTGCGGCGTCCGCCTTCGACGATGTTGTTGAGGTCAATCTCCTCCATGCCGTCCTCTTCGTCGCCTACACAATCAGCACCTGCTCTGGGTCACGGGAGTCTACAGGTGGGGGTGTATTTACCGCCCTCGGCATTCTGCGGTCCCATGTTAGTTAAAGCTCTGCAAACTTGGGGCGAAACGAGGAACGTACCTCATCATCCTCGTCGTCATCATCATCTTCGTCGTCATCGTCGTCATCCTCCGCCATGGCTTTGTCGCGGGGCTCCTGGGCGACGGCCTTGCCCTTGCCCTTGCTCTCAGCAAAGGTCTCCTCAGTAGAGGGGTTGGTAGGGAGCTTGGTGCCGTTCTCCGCCATGGTTGCTAGGAACGTCGGTGGCAGTGAGTGGAAACGTGTGCGAGAGCTGGAGTTGAGTGACGGGAGAGAAGATTGGATGAGGTTGCGGTAGGAAATGGGGATGTGAGCTTCCGTCGTTGACGTTTGGCAGGGCGCTGCAATGGACTTTCAAGCAGGCAGGTGCAGGTGCAATGAGACGCCAAGAGCACATCTGCTCGTGGTACATAGCAACGGTCCTAGTCCCAATCTGCACTAGCGCTTCAGCGACTATATCACGTGATGTGAACGCAGAGCAACCAGCGCCAACGGAGGACGCCAACGGAGGACGACAACGGCTGGCACGGACTATTACGAGGGCAGTAGAATCTACTCAGTCAAAAGTACAAGAGTACTGGATTGCCTTGTGGGCCTCTTCGTCTCTGGATGAGCAGACAAGAGTGGGTGCTCGCTGCAAGGAGGCGTCAGCAGGGAGACGAGCAGCGCCAGAGCCAGCATCATTGGGATCTGGAGCTCCCTGCGTAACAAGAAACGAAGAGAGAGATGACACTGTAATCGAGGTAAACAGGCTCCAAGCGAGCAATTACCCGAGGGGTTTGAGGTCCTGTATTTCTATAGTCTATTTCTCGCCGCCGCCGCCGCCGCTCATTGCTATAAACACAGCAATGGCAATCATCCACCAATACCTGTCTCAAGTTAGCACCAGCACCCATCGCAACGCAGGCGAGTGAATCATAACCATACTTTTGCAAAAACGTCTTCTCCTGCTCCGGCTCGACCTTCTTGCCCTCGGGCGACAGCACAACCGGCTTGTTCAGCTGCGGCTGCTTGCCCCTCGTCTCCGGCAGCACCACCACCTTGGGTCCAAAGTCGCGCGTCTGTCCCGCGTCAATCGCGACGCCCTTGCACGACGCGCTCACGACGGCGCCGCTGCCGTCGGTCGAGAGCACGATGTTGGGCGAGTAGCCCTTGCTGAAGTTGTCCGCCGCGGCGACCGTCGTGCCCGAGGTCCACGTCCGCGCCTTGGCGTCGTAGAGCCCGATGCGCACGAACCGCGCGGCCGCGGGGATGTCGGGCGCCTCGTAGGAGACGACGGAGGAGAGGGAGAGGGCGGCCGGGTCGTAGGATACCTCGGCGAGCGGGCTCGGCGCCTGCGAGGAGGAGGTGATGGGCTGGATGTAGATCTGAGCGGTTCGCGGGTTGGCGTGGACGGCCGCGGCGGCGCAGAGGGCCGATAGGAGAGCCGTGATGCGCATCCCGTGTGGTGCGGCGCAGGTATTGCGCTGTCTGGGGAATTGGCGTGGCGATGAGCCCCTGTCGAACGAGCTGATGGAACCTGGAAGTTGAAGCTGATGACGGGCGTTGCGACAGGTGGTCCTTGCCAGACCAGCAAACCGCACGTGCAGGGGCCGCATTAGGTACTCGGGCCCCACGCCTTCGACCCAGCCTCGTCAATCGCTTCGTCTCTTGCACGCATTATTCCACTAGATGTTAATTCCCCATCATTGAGAAACCGGGGCGGAGAACAGGACCGCAGCTTGCAAGCTTTCATATACCCCAATGGTCCCTGCGGCCGACCGCAACACCCCATCAAGTTTCCAGAAGCTCGATGGCTCCTTGGGTAACAACTCGGACACCTCTGTCACATGGATATGCGCATAATAGTGCTGACGATTACTGCCCAGTCGCCTCTCTCATTGGTGCTCTGACTGCCTGCCAAAATGCTGGTTCCCTGAAATTAACATGAATATTGACACCCACTTGTCCATAACGCCACTGTGTGCTGAGATGCGCGGACACCACGCCATCCGCGCTCTCTTGAATACCTACTCGCCAAACGTATCTCATGACCCCGACATCATCATTAACACTAATGCTTCGTCGCTCCAAGCTAGCCTCTAGCCGTGCCACACCCAAGCAGCCTGCACTCGCCCAGATGCCATCTGGGGTATCATCATCCGTGGGCGCGCGGATCTAAGCTGCTGAAGCCCCTCCTTGCTGCTCGTCATCATCGTCCAAGTATTCGTCCGAAGAGCCATCCGATTCGAGCGCATATCCGGGCGTGCGCTCGACCAGTCCTTGGTAATACGCCACCAGGACTTCGGGGTTGGGCACGATCTTCCAGTCGACCCGGTAGAGAAACTCGAGCTCCAGCAGCTTCAGTTCCGCGACTCGCACGCCGCCTACCCGGGCGTAGGTTGTGTTGTTCCAAAACGAGTCGGACAGGCCTTTGGCCGCCACGGTGGCTGCGGTAATCAGGAACCGATGAACCGTCAGGGTGTTGATGGTGAATTCCGGGTAGAGCGCGCATAACCGGTCGATGTAGTAGACCATGGCCAGGAGAAGTGGTGGTATCAGCGTAGCGTGCCTCGCGAGCCGATGGAGGTAGTCGCGCACGGATATGCCCGGGGCAGTTCTGGGATCAGAGTTAGAATCATATGTCAACCTCGCAAGTACAAAGCTTCTTGCGCTGCCTACCTCGAATGAAAGCGCGTGAGCCCGCCGCTGGATATCCGAATTGCGTCGTTTGTCGCAATCAGCTCCGCCAGCATATGCGCTATCAACTCCACCATGTCTTCCACTGGACAATGTTCATACAGTCGCGGTAGAATTTTCGGTGGCTGCTCGTCCGGCTTGGGTCGCTTGGTGGATTGGTTCGGGCTGGCTGGCGCTGAAGCCGATGTTGAGGCCTGGGCAAAACGCTGGCCGGGCGACCCTCGCCGCTTGTGTGGCGACAGCGCCTGCTGGACCTGGTCGCCTAGAGATTGCAATGATGAAGATGTAGAGGCCGTGGCTGTCGGCACGACCTGAGGGCGAGGAGGCGGCGGCGGGTCGGTCTGAAGACTCTGCGACGGCGGCATGGCCTCCTGCTGGCCTTCTGCGCGAGGTTCATTCGGGGCGGCACCATCGTCGGCTGCGCCTGATGGCCTAGAACGCAGCTGGGAGGGCGATGACGACGACGGGCGGCGCGCCCTCGAGGGAGACGGCCGAGGCGACTCTTGCGGCGACCGGGTCGGCGCGTGGCCTCGTCGGCAGCCGGTGGGCGAGGCATTGGCGGAGTTGGCCAGGATGGGAGATGTCGTCAACATGGTCGGCGGCGCATCGTTGGAGTCGCTGGAGCGCGGGTCAATGGGGCGATGGTAACGGACGAGGCGACAGGGCGCGCTCCGGTTATATCATGAGGTTTGCGCTCTGTCCGCCTCGACTCGACTCGATTCGACTCGGACGGCGACGACGACGACGATGTTGCGACGAGGCTTCAGCGGCGTGCCGCGATCGACGAGAACATTCACCGAGGGGTTCGAGGCGCTAGGTGCTCCGTAGCACCAACCCCCAAACTCTGGGCGTGGCGGCTTGCGAGGCGCGCGAATGGGCGGATGTGGCCGTTGAGCGGATCCAGCACACACCCCTTTCCCCTGATTCTTGGCCGCTCTCCGTGACAGGGCTGGGAAGATGAAGGGGCTCGTACGAGTACGTCTGTCGCGTATGTGCGGCGGCCCAGGCCGCTGCGTCGTCAGGTAGGAATGCGCCGAGGGCTTTCCGCGGACAGGCAGATGGGCCAGGAGAGGAAAAAAAGGACCAGAGACGGGAGGGGGTTGTGAGATTCGTCCGTGGGAGTTGGTCGTGCTACGTCAGGTCGGGCTCGCCGGGTGCCGGGTGCTGCCCTGCTCTAATCTCTCGAGGACGACGGGTCTTGGGTGGAGCTGCGAGAAGTTTGGCAGGCGGACGTGGAGAAGGGCGAAAACTTGGCGCTCCGGCTCGACGATGCTTCCACTGCCTTTGTCGGTGCTGTACGGAATAAGGTACGGAGTATCCGTAGCGCTGCTGCCGCCAAGTGACTCGGGGGCCGAGATAGGTCGTGATGGGCAGTAGCTGGGGATCGATCAAGAAGCAGGGCGGGGTGGATTGGCAACAGTGAGTTGAGACCTACCGAAACGAGCGCTTCTCTTGTCACGACAAGACGCAATTCTCTCGAGAAGGGATGAGTGGTACGGATGAGCGGCACACTGGGGTACGGCCATGCACCCCAGACGCCGACCCAGCAACGGCGTCTTGTGGGCGGCGATGGATCTCGTGCCCACATGCTGCCTCGAGCAACGATGCTCGGCTGTCCGTACGGATAGATTGTCTGGAGATGCGTTGGTGTTGGCCTCGGACGCGACCAACGCCGGACGCAAGCAAGGCGCTGAGCAAATGCGCATCGGCCACGGGGCCTCGTGCAGACCGAGGCAAGATGATTCGTACCTGCGGCTCTGATTTGACTCTGAGCCCGGGCCGCAGCCAGCGGTCGGCATGTCGACCCCTACACCGCATATGACTGCGTGTTCGACGAGTGCCGCCGATGTCGTCTGGTTGATCCGCAGCCCTATGAGCATGGAATTGTGAAGTATACTCGATTTAGACGGCTTGTGCGGCCCTTCCAGATGCCATCAGTTACGAAGTACGGAGTACCTGTGCAAGAAACCTACCTAGGTACCTTGGGCAGTTTGAGGTGCAGTGAGCCTAGGGCATGCCTGTGTGACACAACGGCGCAAGACAAGTGTTGGTTGACCAACTTGACAGGACTCAATTCCCGACGAGTAATTACACGGCCAGCTGCAGCAGTGCTGTCGAAGCTTTACATCCATCCCATGGCATTAAATCGTGTCTGTTCGTGTCCTATTTGTGCAGTCGACGATGACGAGTCGAGTTGCGGGCCCACCCTAACTCCCCCGATGTTGCCCCAGTTGCAGGCGGTTTGGGAGCCTGAACACGTGCCCGCCATCTCGACGTGGCCGAACCATCCATCACCATCTGCGACTGACCCGACTCACGAACTCTACCATCTTGGATCTCCGCGACCTCATCACGCCCGAGCGAGCTTGCCCAACCTGCGGCCCCTTTGTTCCGTCCCCGTCCTTTTGGATCAGCAGTCGCTCGCGCCGTGCCCCGTCCGCACGTCGCATCTCCTGCCCACTCGCTTGCGCATGGGACGACAGCTCGGCCTGCATGTTGGGCAGTCAGTCGACGGTCCCTCGCAAGTGATGCCGATACGTCATACGCGAGACCGGCCAAAGCCTCAATCCGTATCGCTTTAAGCCGCCTCCATGGCGCGCCCCCAGAACTCCCCGGTCCTGGCACAGCTGCGAAGCGCAAAGACGTACCCCGAGCAGACGGCTGCCCTGCAGGTGCTCAAGAATGAAGTCGTCGGTCACATCCAGAAGAAGGAGGAGTGGATCGGGCTCGGCGTGCTCGATCCCATCGTCATCACCCTGTCCTCCAGCCGGTCGCCGTCCAAGCCGAATGGCAAGGATGCCCGCACCCAGCTCGTCTGGCGGCCTCTGTCCGACGAGGACAGCGTCAAGCTGCAGGCATTGCAGCTCGTCGCAAGCTTCGCCAATGGTACTTTGGAACCCAGATCCAACCCCCTCCGCATTACCATCACCATGCTTGACAAGGGACGCTCTCTAACAGTGCTTCTGCAGGAGGTCCAGCTTTCCTTGCGCCGCTGCACGCCGCCCGAGTCGTGCCCGCGGTCCTGGGCAACATGTCCCCCCTCGCGAACCCTCCACAAATCGTCCTGGCCGCACTGAAAGCCTTGACTGACATTGCAGACGCTGCAGCCTTGGCACTGCCGTCGTCGCCTCTCGATATTCACTCCCTTGCCGACAATGTCTTCTCCCCTCAACATATCGAGTCACTCAATGTGATGCTGTCCATGTCCTCCCCGAAACACTTGCTGCAATCGCAAGTGACGCTTGCATCTGGCCTGATATGCCGCCTATGTCGAGATGAGCGCCATCAACACGCGCTCGCCACGTCTGGCGTTCTTGATTCTCTCGCCACTCAGCTCGCCAGATTCGCCGTGCGCGACGGCCTCGTCGTGCCCGGTGCCGAGGAGCTGGCATACAGCGACGGTCTCTGCGATGTATTCCCCGAGTCCGCTTACGCCGGGTCCAAGATTGGTCCCATTCTCGAGGCTATTGCCGCTATCCTCGGAGACTCCAGATACCGTGCCAACAGGCTGGTGCATTCGCCAGCACTGTTGGCCATATTTCCCTCCGTCAAGTTCGAATCGTACAAAGGGGCGCAGAGCCAACAGCGAGCTCTGACTGCTATGGAATTTATCCTGCCCGCTGTGCCCGCTGTGCCCGCGTCATCGCGAAGCCAGTCGGCATCGCAGTCGTCCCTCCCCACGCCAGATCGATCAGATTCCCGAACCTCAAGCCGTACGTCTCTGAATAAATTTGGTCCTGCTGCGGCATGGGGCTCACCACGGGTTCAAGCTGTCGGCAACAACGGCGATAGCGCCGTGGAAGACATCGAAACTCCCCTCATTCCTTGGCTGATCCATTTGGTAAGGACATTGGGCGAGTACGATCGACTGATGGCCGCCGCTGTTCTCGCTGCCCTCTTCAAGGCCGGCCTAGGAAGGAAAGCCGTGAGAGAGACGAGCATTGGGCTGCTTGTGATTCCTATTCTCGTTGGCATGGCAGCGAAGATCGACAGGGATGGCCCGGATTCGGAGGGTCCAACGAATGCGACGCAGCGACTCATTCTCGAAAAGACACCGGCGGTATTGGCGCGGCTGATGACAGACAGCGAGTCTCTTCAAAAGGCGGCATATGATTGCGATGCTGTCAGAGTCCTCACCAAGCTTCTGAAACGTGCGTACCAGCCCGTGCCGGAGCTTGACCAGCCAAGGTACTGGTCGCCGCAGGCAGACTCGGGCATGGATGTCGAGGGCGCGTCGGCGTCGACGCAGCTCGGGCAGGATGGCCAAGACCCCTTACTCGCTCATCGCATGAAACTGCGAGAAGCATCGCTGAAGGCGATTGGCGCCTTGTCTGCGGGCAAGGAAGACTACAGGAAAGCACTTGTTGCCGAGGACGTTGTCCCGTACGTCGTCGAGTCTCTTTGCGAGTACCCCAGAAAGCCCCGGCAGGCCAAGGAGCGGTCCAAGGACAAGCCCGGCAGCGAGGCTGCTCGGAAAGGCCCTTCCGCTGCGTACGGCACCAATGCCGTGTCCGTCATCATCGCCGGGTGCCACGTCGTCAGGATGTTGGCTCGCTCGGTTAGTGTCTTGCGCACGGCGTTGGTCGACTACGGCGTTGCGCTCCCCGTGTTCCAGTTCATGACTCACCGTGACATCAATGTCCAAATCGCCGCCACTGCCACCATCATCAACCTGGTGGTGGAAGTCAGTCCGGTTCGAGAGGTTCGTCTTGCTCGCGACGGCTTGATGGGACGGTGAAACGCTAACATTGAGAAGCTGCTGACGGAACACGGAGTCATGAGAGTCCTTTGCGAGCATGCTCATTCCGACAACCCGGCGCTGCGTCTCAATGCTCTGTGGGCGTTCAAGCATTTTGTCGACGCCGTTGGGCCGGAGCTCAAGAAAGCCAGCCTCGAGCAGCTTGAGCCAGGGTGGCTGGTACAGCTGATCTGTGACGACACACAGGATGCGGCCCTTTATAATTCGAGGTTGAGGGAGGCATCCGGCGATGACGTGGACGAGGACGTGGAAATGCAGCCTTCTGATGAACCATTCAGGTGGCTATTCGGCAGCAACGGGTCAATTCGCGAGTTGGATTGCCCGCAGTCGACCAGGCTGCGTCAGGCGGAGGACAGGCTCTCTGCAATTCGTGAGGCGGAGCTCAATCCTGTCCGGCGGGCCCGGAACGACGACCTCGCCATCCAGGAGCAGGGACTCGACTTCATCCGGAACTTGATCGGCCGACCAGAGTCGGGGGCGTCGTCGGAAACCCCGAGCGAGACGACGGAGATGATCGACTACCTATTCAGCGAACTCGGGCAAGACCGTCTGTTCGAGATTTTGGCGTCCAAGCTGCGGAGTAAGGTGCTGCACCCTTTTTCGCGACGGACATCTACGCCCGGCCGCGAGCCGCGAGTCGTCTACCCCCAGGCCAAGATCATCGTGGCCGTCATCTACATCCTCGTCCACATGGCGGCCAGCATCCCGCGGCACCGGCAGCTCGTCATCGCCCAGACGGACCTCCTCAAGCTGTTGGCCCAGCAGTCCACCAGCAAGGACCGGGAAGTGCGTGTCGCGCTGTGCCACCTCGTCATCAACCTCACCTGGCAGGAGGACGACGCCGAGGCCCAGCAGTGCGCAGCGCGGGCGCACGAGCTTAAACGGCTCGGCTTCCACGCCAAGATGGAGAACCTCAAGCTCCAGGACCGCGACCTGGACGTCAGGGAGAGGGCCAAGACGGCCGCGTGGCAGATTGAGCAGGCGACCTACTAGGAGGGTGCGCGCACGGGGCTGCCGCCGATTTTGAGGGCGTCGCGTACTTTATCTCGGTGAGCGGGAGAAATACGAGCATGTAACGAATCGAGTGTAAATATGCAATGTTATGAGTACCTTAATACGAGTTGGGTTCTGCCTATTGCCTAGTGAAGCTGCGGGCTGTTTGTTCTGTGAATTCCGTGGTTACCCCCGGATCGGTTGCGAAGGGACTACCCTGTACTTGCATTCTGTTCATCCGCTCAGCAGGCTGACACCATACAGTCAAAGGTAACGGTGACGACGGTGGTCTTTGCTTCACGACATTGCAGCCGTACACAAGTTGACATCAAGGCCGTCGTCATTACGTTGGCGGAGCCAGAAGTGCTCGGAGGCGGGCTACCCGAGGTCGAGAAAGAGACTCTCGAGCCACGAGCGTCTGACATACAGCACCAAGCCGAAGCCCTTCCTGCAGGTTTCCACATTGCTTGCATACATACGGTATAGGACCGAGAGTCTGATAAAGACGATGGGACAGCTTGTGGACTGGGGCACTGCGCAATGGCTATGCACACGGAACAGGACACGCACACTCGGCTTCACCAGACAACGACGTTCGTATCAATGCTAACAATACATCAAATCGACCCGGCAACTCATGATTCGGCTCCGGTGATCCGTCACCGTCGCCCATGTCTCACGGCCACGTCTCGCGGCCACGAGCCCCTTTTCTGCTCCCAACCCCGGGAAAACGGCCCCTGAGACGTGGGAGGGAGGCTGAGCGAGACGCCGTCTGTAGCCCCGTCCCATCCCTCAGCCGCCGCAGAAGCAAAACGGGCGTTTGGTCCACCCATTGGCCGCGCGCCAGGGGAATGGATGGCACTGCAGAAACAAGCCTCGAGAGCGTGGGTTCGTGCGCAAGGGGCGACGGCACCGCGCCGCGCCGCGCCGCGCCGCGCCATGGGGACAAGGCATCCAAAACATGGCGCCAGGCACTCCATACCAACGCCCCTTGAGGAACAGGCCCGCGTTCCCAGGGTGTGTGCTCCAGCCTCCGAGGGCAGCCGTTTGCCAGCGCCGGCAGACGTACGGACGCATCGGCCCTGTCCTTGTTCGACGCCTCTTACCATGCATGCACCGTCGCCCACGCGGCCCCGAGGGTCTGACGCTGTGATGCAGAATGCCATGCCGCTGGAGCAACGCTCCCACGCGACCGGGTAATTATCCTGCTGAATAAACCCCCCTGGCGGCTGGTGTGTCAAACGCCCTCATCTCGGCCGAAGGCCAGGTGTCAAACACTCCCGCCTTGCTCACGTCAGAGTCTTGGGAGTCTAAAGGTCTCACATCTCAACGTCCCTGGTCCTGGACGTCGAGTATCCATGCATGCATACCTAGCATGGGGCGCCGACACACGACCCCAACGAGGACAAGAGTATTACTGCACATGGTATCCTGATTGCCTGAACCCGCCCTTGATTCGTGACCGATTCCTCGGGTTCAGCCTCAGCTGCAGTCGCCGCTGGCCGGCTCAGACCTCTCAACGTTGCCGTGGCCTGTGCCTCGTCCAGCACTGCACTTATGCCGCCGCTAAGACGGGATAGGTGAGCAGCGGCTGGGTAGGCTGCCCGTGGCTTATGGCGAGTTCTTGTCGACGTTGGCGACCCTGCCTGTCATGGCCGGCACTGGCCCCTCGTGTCGTGAAATCCACGGCGCGGCGGGCGGTTGTCGATGCCGCACATCAGCGGTTACCCTGAACGTCGACTTGCATGCAATGTGCTCCATCTAACCTCACACGGAGTATGCGAGAGTATGCGACCTCCCGGTCGGTCGCCTGGCAGTTGCACGAGATCGATGGTACTTCGTACACCGTCACACTTGTTGGCCAGGGCACCTGTGAAGAGCCAAAGAGAGTCGCCATCTCAGGCGGGTGTACGTCCGGACATGGTACGACATGAGAGCTGTGGGCAACTTCGTACAGAGAGGGGCAATCGTGCCATCAACCAGTTCCAACAGGTGGCAGCCAATGACTGGCGCTCTAATAGCACAGCCATTAATAGGTTATTGCCTTGGCAGAACTCATTGGGGAACTGATTGATGTTGGTGGAACTCCTCGTGACGCCACGGGGCATCAGTCACGGCTAGTAGGACATGATACGGGTCCAACGGTACCATGCAGAGCACAAGATGGCATGCCAGATAGGCCCCGTGCTGGTACGGAGTAGACCCAGGTGCTTTGCCACCTGGGCGCCTACGTGCAGTCCATATAGGTACGGGATGCATGGCAGGGCAGGATCTGAGGTTGGGAGGCGATACAGTCTTGCTGTATTCATACCCGTGCTCAACACTACCAGTCGCTAGTACCATCCGTCCCCTGGGGCAGACGGAAACACCTGGTGTCGAGAGCGGAGCGACACAAGGCACCAAGGTTGGGATCATCGGGTCACGGCGGGAAAGTGTTGTGCCACTGGTTGAATTGGCCAACTGTGTGCGAGTGAGGTAGCATCGTGCCGCCGTCACGGGTCCTGCCTCGGGAGCTCCTTTTGCTTGCATCTGGGCCCTCACTTGCCTCTGCGCCGACCCGGTGTTGGCAGGTGATGGCGAATCAGAGGACGACGTCGGCCGTGTGAGTGCTGCTGGCTGGGGACGATTATGCGAGTTACCGATGTTGGGAGAGGAGAAGGCCGGGGCAGACGAGAGCCAACGTTTCGGGTAGAGACTCTGGTCTCCCTTGTTGGCGCCGGGACCTCTCTGAGAGCAAATCCACGCAACTGGTATTCGGTTCCAGCCCAACTGCTGTCCCGCTGTTGGGTTGGCTTGTCGGTGCCTACTCGCAGCTAGGCGTTATGCGGGGAGACGCCACGGAGCCTGGCCGCGAGTTAAGCTTTCGTGCCATCGAGCATGATCGAGCCAACAGCAACAGTGACACGGCCTTGGCAGCTGGCGTTCGATAACAAATGGGGGCAAAACGAGCCCCAGGCCCACCGGATCCATCGGAACCGCAGAGGCGCTGGACACACATGGTCCACGAGGCGATCGAGGCGACGCCAGGGCGAGCAGAAGGCTGCGCCAGCGGCAAGGCCGACGTCCTAAGGGGCCAAGGGTGCTATTAAGTTGCGCTGCGGCTGTTGCTTTTGCCTGCGAACGATTGTGAGCCGTACCATCCCGCCTGCTGGCACGACTGAATGGACGTCGGGTCGCCAGGTTGGCAGGGTCCCACACCACCCACATGCGACACTGGCCTCGCGGTGCTTGTTGGTACTGTACGCAGTTGCACGAAGCAGCGTGCGTATTCGAGATGCAGAGGCAGATGCAGCATCGGCTTGTTTTGGTCTGGCGGGAGCGTGACTCCCAGAGCAAGGATCGCTGGCACGCATCACAGGGCGCGCTGCACCGATGCGAGGGCCACAGCCAGGGGAGCGGAGCTCGGGTGCTCGTCCAGCGTCGTCAGAGGCCGGTTGGGCATGTGGAGGCGGCCGGCCTGGGACTGGTTGGTTGGCGCTCTCTCGATGTCCTGCAGGTGTGCCATGTACGAGTACTGGTACATAATCTGGTAAGCGGGAGGCCATGGAGGAAGCAAACCAGCCCCGTCCACGTCCGGGGGGTTTCGCGCGCCAAGCCCAGAGGAACAGGAGGAGACAAGAGGGCACAGCGAGGCGGTTGCTGCGATGCGATGCCGTCCCGACGACACGGGTCGCGAAGCCAGGTGAGGCGAAGCGAGCGTCGATGAGAGTTGGAATCGTGATGCTTCTGCTGGCGGGTCCGCCTGCTCGTCGCCCGACGATAGGAAGCCGGCAGACCGTCCCACTTGAGCGGGCCCATCAGGTTACCGTGCCGATGACGGGTTGAACTGGACAGTCAAACACTCGACTCGGTACGGAGCAGTTCTCGCAGTGTAGTGTAGCGTACCCGTCCGCGACTCCGCGTCCGACTGTTTGCAGTTGAGGACGGCGGTGAACGTAGCCGAAAATAGCACGTGGCCGGCCAACAAGTTTCGGGACCGAGAATCAAAGTGTCTGTTCGAGCACCGCTGTCCTGCCCGTGCAGCTGACGAGCCTCCAAGCATGGGATGGAGCAAGCATCTGTCCGTCTGTCTGGTGCACAGTGCGGGTTGGGAACTTAATTTAGGGTACGTACTTCGTACCCGCCCTCGCGGGTTACCCAAAACGTCAAGAGCCAACGACCGTCCATAATGGTCCGTCGCCAGCGAGACGGAGAGGCCCCACAGTGCATCCCCTAACGCTACGGGAACTGTGCGGCAGATCTCTGGGTCCCTCCAAAGTTCCCGCTGCTTCTCGACCATCGCATTGTCGCTATTGTACCGTAGCTTTTACGAGTACGACGAGTACGAGTACAAAAGATGGAGCCCAAAGATTGAGTGCAGGCCGTGGATCAGGCCTCGCCCGAAGCTTAATGGCTAGAATAGCCGAGGACAATGTCAATGGTGCTGGGGCGGTTTTGGTGACGTTTCTTGCTCGCTGGTGGCGGAGGAATCATGGCTCGACACAGCCTTGATGGGCAGATGCAACAATGAACACACCATCAACCAGTTTATGCGCCGCCTGTGCGCATCTGGCCAGCACAACCTACACAGCAGGAGCCGGTCCCAGGACATGCCGAGGGAGGGCATGGATGAACCGCCATGTCGGAGACGATCATCCAAGTACTCGTATGCCAGGCATGTGGCATCTGGCCCTTGATGGTGCCACCAACCGGGAATAATCGGGGCGGCAACGGCGTGCATCGGACTCGAGGCAGCGAGTCCACCATCGTACGGGTCCGTCGTCCTAGCATCAGGCGCTCGCTGTCGACTCACCACGGCGATGGATCGATGACAACAATAAGCAGAGGCGCTGCCCCAACCCGCCTTCTTGGGATTGTGGTGCGGGCCTGGGTGGCATCGCAGCAAGAGAGGCGCCTATTGACCCCCTGCTAGCGCCAGCGCCGGCGTCGACGCGCAGGTGACGAGACGTCGGGATTGGGTGCATTCGGGGACGGGGGACTGGGAGGCCCACCGAGGGCATCTCGAGGGGCTCCGCTGGGCGTCGTCGGCGGGTTGCTGGCGATGAAGAGTCAGTCTCCCGCCGGGCCACCCCAGTGTCTCATTGCCGCCGTGGACCCCCCGGAAGCCGAGCTGCTGCTGGTGCAAATTGAAGGGCCAGTTCAACGGACAATCGCGACGCGCGGTCGGTGCGGTGCAGCTCGTGCAGCCCATGTCCTGGCCGCATCACGAGTCGCTGGCCCGTGCCGCAGCGCTGGCCGGAACCCCCACGGCGGCCAACCCAGCAGCACGGTTCGAGCGGGCTCCTGTGCGCGTGTACCGTACTCGTACTCCGGCGCAAACCTGGGAGGGAAGGGCCAGCGAGCAACGGCAGAGACAAACCGCCTCCGTGGATACGGTCCATCCAAGCCATGGCCCGCCGCTGCTACTCCTACGAGTACTTCGTACTTCGTATCACCGATTGCATTCCCCGACGCCACGCTGCCCCGTCCCGTGTCCGCTCCACCCGCCCAGCGCCCAATCTAGCGCCTCGGTTATTACGGAGAAAACCAAGCGTGGCATGGCTCGCTCGCGCCCGAGCTCACCTTCCAGTCTGCTTCTGTCCTTCTCGGGAGCGAGCATGGCGCCACCGCTGATTGCGCCGTCACCGTGCCGCTGCGCTTCGCATGGCGTCGGCTTTTCTGGTAGAAGGGCCGATCTCTTTCTTGCACGGCTCAACGCTGGGCGATGAATGCGACAGCCGACGATGCTGCTGCTGCTGTTGGGCTCGTGCTTGTCCTGCTGCACCCAACAAGAGATTGGGGGCTCTGCGAGGGTTGCACCGCGTCTCGTGTGCACGGCGACGAGTCTGCTGGGACGAGCGCCCGCCAATCTCGACAGGGCCCTGCTGCTTGGTTGCTTGGTTGCTTGTCCCGTCTGCCGCACAGGGCTAGTGGAGGCGTTGCGTTTTCCCGCCTCGCGCACAAGCCCCAGCCATGGCTTGTTCATTCATTCCTTTCGTCTCACCCGTGCCGCTGACCAGTGATGTTGCGTGCGTGCACAATTCTGTCACTTGTCGCCTTTGCTGTCGTCCAATGCGGCCACTATTAGCCGTTTGACAGCCACGGGCACCGACTAGGGGCTGCCCTAAATTGGACGCCATCCGCGCCCCGTCAGTTGCTGTCGAGACTGCTCCTGACATGTTGCGAGGCCCTCGCGGGCGAGCACGAGCGATGCCGGCCAACTCCGTCATACTCGTACGGACCCTGTCGGCTGCGCCGCATCTCTTCCTGTCGGACGGGTTCCGAGTCTGCTGCGACCAGCAACCAACAGCCGCCACCCCCGTCTCCGGTGCCCCAGACCTGGGATTGGGACCCGCCCCCCGAGAGCATTCAATCAGCATGCTGCCTGGCGTGGCGCCCCCATTTCCGCCCCCTGGGCCCCCCAAACCCCCCAAGGCTCCACTGGAAACGCTGGCAGTGCCTGGCACTGGGTACCTCGCCGCCCCTGTCCCCGTCGGCGGCGCTCATTGGTGCTGGCCGGGCGCCGCGACACCCGCTACCCAGACTCTCGGGGCCTGCTGCTGTGACCGCGGCCAGCAGCCAACCAGACGCCGCCCGCTGACACGGCACCGCCAGTGGCCCAATGGCCAGCCCCCAGCGCCTCCAATCCACCCATCCACCATCCACCACCATGCACCCGCCGGCCTGCTGAGAGCACCGATCTGCTGCTGCTCCTCGCGCCGCGTCGCTGCTGGTACCGCCGCTGCCGTTGGCGCGGGCGGTGGTACAAGGCGCCGGTGCAGCAGTTCCCTCCCAAGGTACGGCAAGGTAGGTGCCTGCAACGGGCCTAATTCGTCGCAGCCGTGTGTGTGCTGGGACGCATGCACGGTACCGTATGTACTCGTACCTTCTCCCAGCAGCACGGCGAACCCGTTTCTCACCCCAAGTCTGTCGTCTGCTGGTGTGCTTGTCCGTCTGTCTGTCGACCTCTCTTCCGACCTCTCCTCGTCCCTCTCTCCTCGTCCACACGGTCTGGGTCAATCAACCTCGACGCCTGCGTCTGGCGCTGGCGTTTTGTCGACTTTCCCACCTCGTCCCGGCTCCATCTCTTCCGACGTCTCTGGGAGCACGCTCTCTCGTACACGGTTGCGCCGCCCGTCGTTCAACCACTCGAGTTGGGAGCCACACACGAGCTCCCGCCGCTGGCCCGGAACAGGCGGCTGGCAGTCCCGAGCGACGACTGCGCATATATCGCAGGTAAGCCGAGCCTCCGTCTTCCGCCTCGTCAACCGTGTTGTGGGAGAATCGAACGAACCGCTGTTCCCCAATGCTGACATCCCGCCGGCAGACCGAACGAGCCACAGCCGCGCTGCGTTTCAACTCGGATCAGACGGACGCGACACAATGGCGACGCCCGCCTCCATCCCCACAAACTCCTCGCGGGACTCGGTGCAATGCATCCACCGCATCACCAGAGAAAACCGCAACCTCTGGTATAAGTTGACGGTGCTCCAGCAGCCGGAGCGCGCGAGAGCGTGCGGCTCTGGCATGAAAGGTAAAGCTTCACCCTCGGGACCCTTGGCCAAAGCATATGCGCACCGTACTGTCGTGCACGTACCGGTATTCCCGTGTACAGACGCACAAGGACGTTCTCTCATATTGCACAATGCCACATGGCTGTGCGTCCCCGCGACGTTGGATATCTCTTGTGCTGACTCGCGGCCACAGCCAACAGCGACCGACGACCAGTGGATCCCCCGCCTGTTGTAGAACTGCGCATCAGGGAGGGCCCGACGGCGGAGGAGGGCAAGGACATCACCTTTGACTACAATGCCAACTTCTTCCTCTACGCCAGCCTCGAGCAGGCTCGCACCATTGCTCACGGCCGCGTCCAGACCCCTGCCGCCAGCAACCCGCCCATCCTGACGGGTGTTCCCGCGTCAGGCATGGCCTACCTGGACCGACCAAACGAGGCGGGCTACTTCATCTTCCCCGATCTATCCGTCCGCCACGAGGGCTACTTCCGCCTGTCGTTCAGTCTGTTTGAGACGACCAAGGAGGAAAAGGACTTTGACCGCGAGCCGGCCGATAACGACCTCCCTCCGGGCGTCGACTGGCGCATGGAAATCAAGACGCAGCCGTTCAACGTCTTCAGCGCCAAGAAGTTCCCGGGCCTGATGGAGAGCACCCAGCTGAGCAAGACGGTGGCCGACCAAGGCTGCCGCGTGCGAATCCGACGCGATGTGCGCATGAGGAAGCGGGATGGCAAGTCGAGCGGCTATGACAGGCGCGACGACGAGTACTCGCGCCGGAGGACGGTTACGCCTGCGCCCGAGGACCCCCATGGCATGCGCGCCCGTTCACTCAGCAACTCGAGCGAGCACCGCGTGCCGTATGTGGGCGACGTCTCGCGGCGGCCCCCGGCCGTCGATTCGTATCCGCCGCTGCCCCCGCCGCCGGGCTACGAGCATGCTCAGCCTGGGAGCCGCGGACACCTCTCGTTTGGAGACGGCTCGGGGCCGCAGTACGCCACGCCGCGGCACTACCCTCAGCAACCAGGCATGCCCGCGCCGCCCATGTCGCCCGGCGGGCCGTATGCGGCCGCTCAATCACCCTACGCCTATCAGCACGCCCGGACCATGAGCTCGACGTGCCCGTCACCCGCAATCTCGGTGAAGCAAGAGCCGTACGATCGCGCCTCGGGCAGCTACCTGCCCCCTTCTCCGTCGGTTTATTCATCGGCCGACGGCCACTCGCGGAGGGATTCGCACACGTCGTTCACTGCGACTCCCATCCTGCCGGCGCCGCCGCAACGGGCTCGGACCCAGCAGCACCATCCATCTCTCGCCCCTCTCAAGATTGCCTCGTTGGTGTCGCCACTGCCGCCCATCGAGGCGCAAACAGAGCCGTCGCCAGCACCGCCCCTCATGTCCACCGGCGGCAAGCGAAAACACGACTATGTCTTCCATCAAAACATCCAACCCCTTCACAACGGTCGGCGGCAGCAGGATGCTCACCACGGAGAGCGGCGGGGCCCTGCGCCAGACTCGGACCAGGGAATGTATTCGCGTGCGGATGGCAAGATTGGATACGTCACGTTCAGCCAATGGCAATAACGCAAGCGCTGCGACATGTCTGGCGAGTATGTGGTGCCTTGAGATCTCTGGTAATATACAATACGTTGGTGTTGGTGTTTGCACTTTGGCCGCGAGCTTGGCCGAGCATGCGTGGTGTATTTCTTGGATCTTGGGAATGGTGTTCCGGCGCGGCTGCTTTTACCTGCTAGGCCCTTCGTCATTGGCAAAGACGATGTACGGATCCAACGACGCAGAGAGTCTCCGATCCCGGTGTGTTTTAACAGCTCATTTTCCTGTGCATAGAGACTGCGAGCGACGGGCGGAGGATGACAGCATTCGCCGCGTCGTGCACAATCTGTGACCATTTTATCTCGTTGCGGCGGCGTACCACTCTCTCTCATGTTCTAATCGTCTCTTATT
>PKSG01000357.1:0-53009 GCA_002916505.1 Tolypocladium paradoxum | reverse complement strand
ACTAGCTAGAAAATATCATGCTCCTTCTTCCTTTTCTCGCCTGCTTAGCCACCCACCTGCCTGCCTGCTGTGCCCACCCGTGCCCGACCACTCTCTCTCACACACAGCGCCGTGGGCACGGGCGTCTCTTAGGGTGTGCAGTTGCTGTCGTCAAGGAGGTGAGCTAGACCCGAGCAATAGACTAGTCAGCCATTTAGCCAAAAGATCCGAATTTTGTTTATTTAGATTATTATGCAAGAGAGAGAGAGCTACGCATTTTCATGGGCACCACTAATGTCTCTCTACGTCTCTCGTCGCTCTGGGCTCTTGGTGTGCGCGTTCTCCCTTAATTAAACAAGGAGATGCGAGCCGGCTTTATGACCGAAACACCAGCCAGAAAATTTTTCCCGTGGGCGGCGGCGCGTGCAGCATCCCGGGCGAAGCCGCCAATAAACTTCTGGGTGGCTGCTGCGAGATAAAAAGGGGGCGACGACGGGGAGCCAAGTCCCGGCTTGCCGCGCTGCCGCCCGTCAGTCCGCTCGGCCTCCGGCGCGGCGCCACACTTATGCCCGAGAGCCGCACCGGAGCTGTCGATGTCGGTCGTCCGCGGCTTGATGCCGACGACGGGGGCAATGAGTGATCCGAGCCTTGGCAGGTTGCATCGCGAGCGTGCCAGCAACCGCTGTCTCGGGACACTGCCCTGGCTGGTTACACGGCAGCGGCGGCGGGGGTGCAGGGAGATTCGCCTGCCTTTATATATACCTTTGCACGACGCGCCCAGTCCCGTTGTCACTCACGCCCCTTTCTCCTCGGTAGGACAAGTCCACTAGTCGACTCTCGCAGTCCACCCACGTGTCATGCTTGGTCTCACTCGAGCTGCGCCATTTGCCTGTGGCCATCGACGGGAGCCGCCAAGTGGGCCCAATCCTGGTCCGCCGTTGTGGAACCCCGTCCGTTGCAGCCTCAATGCCTATCCGCATCCTTATCAGCGTGATATCGCACTTTTTTCTTCATGCCTCAGACAACAAGGTGCCCAAACCAGAGTTTTCATCCCTCCCGTTCCCAGTCGAGGGGCATCGTCGTAGCAGGCATAGCCCAATGCTTTTTTGCTGTGGCAGAACTGACGCCGTATTCGAATCGTCTGGGCCGGTCTTGTCCCGTCGTCCAAGAAGCCGTTTCCCTCGTAAACCGCCCCCAAAACGCCTTCGCCCGCCGCCAACGCTCATGATTCATGGCCCTCCCCGCCAGGCGCAAACAACGGCAAGGCCTCAGGCATTGAGGCTTTCAACCTGATGTAGTCTCTGCTGAATCCACCCGGCTTCCCCCGACGGGCTACCACCCCGTGCGAGCCACGCCTCCCCAGCGAGATTCACACCCCTTCCAAGGCCCAGTCGCCGTGAAAATCTCGCTCACGCGTCTTTGTCCATCTGAGGGCCCTTCATTCTCACCGTTGCCCCGGCTGACGCCCCTGACCCATCTCCCCGAGTGGAACCCTCTTCTTGTTTCCCTCCCCCAGCTCCAGTCTCTTCCTCTCTTCCCTTTTCTTCCCACAGCTCGCTTTCTCTCCCACGCTCCCGCTTCCTCACCTTTGCTTCCAACCATCAAGTCAATTCCCTCCTCAATCACCACTCCCCTCTCTCACAACCATCACAATGGCCGCCACCCGTGTCTTCGCCTCCCGTCTGGCCTCCCAGATGGCCACCAAGGCTGCTCGCCCTGCCATCCGAGCTCCCATTGCTGCCGCCTCCAAGCGTACCATCACTGGTAAGAAACTTCTTTCCGACCTGGCTCCGGCTCAACAACGACGCGCAAACGAGCCATCGAGGAGCCAATTGAAGAACTCAATGGCTGACAGCCATCATGCAAGCCTCTGCCAGCCCTCTCCAGACCCTCAAGCGCCAGCAGGCCACCAACCTGCTCCAGGCCACCACCCGCAATGCCTTCCGGGTCCAGCGCCGTGCCTACTCTTCTGAGATCGCCCAGGCCATGGTCGAGGTCTCCAAGAACCTGGGTATGGGCTCTGCTGCCATCGGTCTGACCGGTGCCGGTATCGGTATCGGTCTCGTCTTCGCCGCTCTCCTGCAAGCCGTGGCCCGTAACCCCGCCCTCCGTGGCCAGCTCTTCTCCTACGCCATTCTGGGTTTCGCTTTCGTCGAAGCCATTGGTCTCTTCGACCTGATGGTTGCCCTCATGGCCAAGTTCGTACGTCAACTCCTGGACGAGACCCCACTGAATGTCAGCATGGGTCATCATCAGTAACTAACAGCTTGTTTCCTCAAGACCTAAATCATTTCCCACCCATCTGGGAAAGCTCCTGCCGAATGATGGAGCTCTAATATCCGAGGGGAGTGCTCGGCAGTGCCTTGCGTGGAGTCTTGGCGGCTTGCCACACAGGTATAAGCTGCCAGCGTGCACGATAGAAGGGGGGATTGCATTATAGACGGCATAGAATTGGGAGCGGCGCCGAACAAAGGGACGTGGTCTTTGTGACAGAACCGGGGTACATTCCGGGCATAATCCTCCCAGGAACGGACTTGTAAAATAAAAAGCCTCATTCATCTCGATGCGTAGACAATGAAGAGATTTTTCCTTTGTTACCCAATACACCAACTTCATCATGCCAGCTTGACCATTGTGAAACCAGACCTGATACACTCGTAACCGTTGGTCCTGAATCAACGACACTTGAAATATCGAATCGTGCGTTAGTTGACGCGTCGGTGAGGCACTTCTTCACACAGCTCCTCCCATCAATACCTGGGGAAGTTGGGGCTGCCGCCGTCGGCATCACACTAGCGCTTGCCGAACCACCCCTAGCCGAGGCCACCCGGCAGGCCATTGCACCTTGTTGCTTAACAAGTCCCTCTGCCAGGTCTGCCGGGCATCCAGGGAACACATGATCAAACCCTATGTGGTGCCTGTAATTCCAGGCAAGCGATCATGTTTTGCCCAGTGATCCATAGAATGCTCCACACGGTGCCAAACTGCTCATTCGGTGTTCTGTACCTGTGGGGCGTAAGGAGCTTCACTTGAAACTCGTAGGCCAGTGATCGAAGGGCCTAGTCGGTAGATTGAGAAGAGAAGGTGGATCGTGGGATGGCATCAAGTGACCAACGACGCGATTCGGTGTGGCTGGAGCTGTGTAGAGCTATGTAAACAAGGCCACGTCGCTGGTCCAGGGACTCGAGGAGAGAATGAGCATCAAAGTCCTTGCTGAGAAAGTACCTATCCTGTTTGCTTGGAGCGCAGCACTTGCATGTGCAGCCCAGACTTCCCCTGCGTCTAATGGCAGTTCGGGGGTACAGCGATTGTCGAATCGCCGTCACAGCTCCTGTTGCTCAAGACCGAACGCGAATGCGCAGGTGCATAATGTCGACCGGCGATTATGCCGCCAAGTCTATGTTTCAGCTGAAGCTTGACGTAAAGAGCGCAATTCCCTTCCCGAATCCGCATTTCCGACAAGGTCGTCAGCTGGACAAACGACGAGGCGACAGCGCAGCCAGCTGTCTGTGAGAGTTGGCGCTTGCTCTGGCCATTCTGTTGCTGGACAATGTGTTCCTTTTTCTTGAAAGCCGCTGCAGGTAGCGAGACTTTCTCATCCGAAATGCTTCCTGGTGCGGCGTCTAATGTACAGGGTCATTGATGGCGACCCCAGTGGGGCTACTCGTCAAATGTCCGAGCAGTGCTTCGGAGGACCATGTTGAAGGCATATGCAAGTCTCGCTCACTTCAAGGCAGGAGAGGCTAGGAGCATGCATGCTGGTGCTCTGGTTGGCTGACTGACGACCGGAGCTGGAAACGTCGGTACCCTCGGGCCGTCGTGGTCAAAGTCGCATGAACCAATTCGACTGGTGGCATAGGTATGGTGGAGGACGACGAAATCGAGAGGATTGGGGCCTTCAGCATCCGATCCATGAGGGGGACTTGTTGATTGTCCGGGTTAGCGTCAACGTCCTGGTGTTTATCCAGCTGTGGATGGAACTCACCAGCATCACGCGACGCGAGGGTCCACACCTCTCGATATCGACGAAGCCATCTCTCCCAGCAGCTCACAGCATCACCACTCGGCGCCGCGAGTCTTCCAAAGAGCAGCAATGCCCATTGGACACTCCATGAGAACGGTGCAGGGACAACAAGGAGACGGGGTGTCGTTGGGCGCTCGTCCCCCCCCTCACTTCACCTTCCCCTCACGAAGAGTCACATGACCTGTCGAGCTTCCCCAACTCATGCCCTTTGATCGAATCGAGTGATGGGTTGGTTTGCTCTGCGAGGTGGCTACGCGACGGCCCGGGTGCGGAGGCGTCGGTGGTGGCGCCATGTTTGATGAGCCGTTGAACGTGGGATGGAGGACGCCAGGAACTCTGTCCAGACCTCCTGCCTGAGGGCTGGCAGCCGGAGGCAGACAGAGGCGGTAGAGCTACCCTGGACCAGCTCAGCCCAGTGCCTTCAACTCATCGACATCTCCGCAAACATCTCGCACGGATGCGGCTCCGTAGTAGACCATTCCACCAGCCTCTGGACCTCGGCTCCGTCTTTATTAGATCAGTGGCTCCAGTTTCTCCCCCAGGGCCCTGCTGGGGCGGGCTTGATATCGTCCGGCAGAGTCGCCATGCTCGAGACAGGACCAGATATCTGAAGCTGTCTTCGTGGCCAGGAGTTCGTAGCGTGGTAATGTTGCTGGGACAAGTGGCATTTATCCCCTCAAACTCAAGGTTTGACGGCAGCCCAAATCATCGTCGCTTTATATACGGCTTGGCTGAAAGAGAAGTTTGCCAAAGAATGAGGCACAGTCGTGACAAAGAACACCGTCAAACAAGACGCGGCTGTCGGGAAGCTGTGCAACATCAGCCACAATGCTAGCAGCAGAGTGCAAACAATGCCGCCAGTGCTACTCGCTATTGAGGCAGGGGGGATATTGATTTGCGAATATCATTGTTCAATGCTCGCGACGAGCAAGTACTATGCTGGAGCCCGACGGTGATGTCCATCTACCTGGTGCCGGAGAAACCCTACATTGCCGCCGCAAGTATCCTCTATTCATTACCCGCCTCGATCCTTTACTTTCTGAACGTGGCACTCCGCTCTCCTCTCACAGGCGGCGCCTTCCGTGCTCCCTTCAACGGATTATCCCCCGTCTTGGAGTACGGGTCAAACACCTTCTTCGGCTCCCGCGCCGGACCGCCTGCGTTCCTGTTGGCATGCATCACGGAACTGGCTTTGCTGTAGTCAAACGGCGCCTCCTCTCCCTCTCTCTGCTCCTCCGCTTCCCTCTCCCGCTCTTCTTGCTTCTTGGCTTTTCGAGCCGCGCGGTTCGCTCGCTTCTTGGCCTGCGCTGCTTGAGTCCGCTCCCCTCCGTTACGATACTTTTCGCGGCTGCTCGTGGAAGCTTCTGGCACCCCGTTGGCTCCAACTTGCGCTTCTTTGTCACCACCAGAGGCTTCGTCCTCTTCGATTGATTCCGAAGCTTCGTCCTCCACAGCGTTTGACTTTTGTTTCCTACCCTTCTTCAAGGTAAATTCTTCGTCGTCATCCACTTCCATATAGTCCGTATTTGCTCTCGAAACCTCTGCCGTGATAGGCGCGTTCGCTGCCTCTGCTTCTTCTGCAGGCTGATTGCCAGCGCCATCAAATTGCAGCTCGTCTCCTCCAGAGACAGCCTGTACGAAACGTTGCCAAGGGAAGGGCATGATGTAGCCGTCTTGCTCTTCGGACGCCTGCTCCGCCGCTTCCCAACGAGTGCTGATGGGCATGTTTCCAAAGAGCTGCGATCGGGGCATGCTCCTGATGGCGATCTCGCCATCGAGCTCCGGCATTGGGTTCGCTCCCGCAGATTTTCTGCGCAAGCTAGGCTTCTGCATAGAATCTGGAGCCACGGATGTAAAGAAGTGGAGCATGCTGGGGCCGCCCTGAGCTACGGCCTCCTGGATCTGAGCCCATAACTCGTTGAAGCGGGCCCTTGCCAGCGGTGCCGTGAGCGGCAGCAGGCTATGCAGAGCTTTGGCATCTGGCGGGTTTACTCGCACGATGCTGACCACGTTGTTCGTTCCAAGCACAAAGTTTGGGTTTTCATCCTCTCTTCGTGCTGTAGCGTCTCGCCACTTCCATATGGCTCTGAACATGGCGAATTGTTCGCTGCCAAAGGCAAGATGACCCTGCTTTAGAATGTAGCTGTACCAGCCACGGGTGCCTTGTCCAGTCTCCTCGTCGAAATCAAGGTGCTCGTGCCGAGAAAGGGCCAGCTCCTTGGACCGCTGCAGCGCGCGACCAATGTAGTCCGTCTCTGAACTGGCACGATTTGACGCAGCAATAAGCTCGTTGCGCAGCTGGTCATAGATGTAGAGGAGGTAGTGCGTGTCTGATCGGGCATAATACAACATCTCGGCAGGGATCGGCCTGGGGCATTGTTAGCGGCTGAGTTCAAGATGAATGATGGACGATGCCTACCGTATTCTCCAGTCGGCCAGCTGATACTGCTTGTCGGCGTCGAAATCGACAAACTTGGAGAGTAGGAAAGCCAGACTTTTCCCGGGGTAGGCGAGAAGGTCACACGCAAAGTACGTATCGAAAAGGCCGTTGATGTAGAGACCCAAGTCCCGCTGCAGCCAGACCATGTCCATGTAGGCACCGTGAAAGACCTGGAAGAAAGTGAGCACAAACGAGGCGCCGGTCGGTGGCTGGGCGGGCACATACCTTGACAATGCTAGGATCGGCAAAGACTTCGTTAAGCACCTCGAGCTTGTGGCGCCAAGGTCGCAGGGTATCGACAATCCAGTCCTCTTCTCGGGTACTGATTTGCATCAAGCACACCAGGCCCGTATATGTCCTGAAATCGTGGTGCTCCAAGTCGACAGCAATCTCCTTGGCCTTCTTCAACTCTTTCAACATATCCAAAACGCCTTCGTAGGTGTCTACCCAGGTGGCACATGTTTCATCGGCCGGTTGAGGGGGAACGGGTTCGGCGGTTTGCAACAGTCGAGCTGGGTATGTCATGTTCGAGATTTCCGCCTCGTAAGGATGCTTGTATCTATATTTGGATCGCGGTTAGCGAATGTCCCCATGCGTGTGACAAGAAATGGGGAGAGGTGGCCGTACTGTGGAGCGCCATTCTCGCCGCTGAATGTAACAAAGCTCTGATCCAGAGGCACACTCGCGTGAGGTTTCTTTGTAAGTATCGGTTTCCACGGGCCCGTCGGGAAGTTGTCCGGCTTGCGCTCGAACTGTACTTGGGGCTTGGTGACATTGGCGTTGCGGACAACCTTTCCCGTCGACTTGGACCTCTTCGAATTAGGCGCCTGTTGACCTGACGTTAGACTCGGTTTCGCAAGAGGCAGAGAGGCAACGAGGCTACCCACAGGCTCGGCGCTGGGAGGCTCCTTTCGCTTGACCAGCCCAGTGTACTCGTCCAACGCCATGTCGGCCTTTTCCAGGATCGAGTCCACCACGTCCACGACATCCGGCCACCTCATGTCAATGTCCTCGGCATCTTCGAGGGTCGGCGGTTTGACGCCGCAAGCTTTGGCCGCTGCCTGGAGGAGGCGCGTTGAGAGTTGGAGGACGCGGGCGGTCTTGTCGTCGAGATTCTCGGCGACGTGGGGGTTGACGGTGCGCTGGAAAGAGAGGTCCTCGGCGGCGAGGCGATTGGCCGTCTTGACCGTGGAGACGAGGGACTTTTGGATGCCCTCTTGCAGGGACTTGAAGTCCTGCGGCGGACCCATGGTGGCGAGTCGCGTGTGCGAGAGAGAGAGAAGCGTTGTGTTGTGTTGTGTGTGGTGATGGTTGTACGGATAGCGACGGGCTCGCCGGTCTCATCTCAGAAAATTGAAGCGAGCATTTGCGTAAAGCTTATCGATAAGGCGGCCGCTGCCAGCCCCTGCAGTTGGGTGTCGCCAAGGGCGCAACTCAGGCTCTAGCAGCCTCGCTTGCTAAGGTACGGGTCCTGCAGTTGCACGGGCGTGGCTGACACGCAAATTGACGTAATACGCCTGGGATACGAGAATAAGGTAGGCAGGTAACATTAAAGACCTAGAAGGTCTCACAGGTGTTTCCCCATGTCACCATACAGGGCAAGTGGCAAGTTGGGCGTTGGACAAGGCACGTCACCACTGACCAGGGAGAGCAATAAGAAAACGCGGCAATTGTTTTCTTTCAAAATTTAACAATGCCATGGAACCTGCGGGAAGCATATGATAATTACAGCTTCGCGTGTCTATCCGTAAGCCCAGTCGGGATGAGAGGCCTGGAGCACTTGGTCCGGGGACATGGCCCAACCGCCTCCATGGCGGATCCATTGGCTACCTAGGTACCTAGATATCAATTATCAACCTATCCAAGCTACGAGGTAGTAGGTACTCGGTAGTAGAGTTGCGCGGAAGGACCATTGCAGAATGGAATACGCATCAGGATATTAACAGCGCAACCCTGGAAGCCCAACCCAGCCCAGCTGCACTGCACTGCACGTTGCCCCTCGTCGCTGCCCCTCATCGTTCCCGCTGCGTCACACTTCGCTCAGCTGCCAACACTTGTCCCGCCCAACACGACGAAGCATTCTGCCATCCTTACAACTCATCGTTGATCGCTAGAGTTGGACGAGCCGGCGCCCTAGTCGCAGAGCAACCGCGCTCTTTGCTCCGCGATCCACAGCCTCCCAGCCTCGGAAGCGTCACGCTTTGGCTGCGCTAGCATCCAACCCCACGACTCAACCTCGTCCCATCGCATCCCCGCGACGCCGTTACGCGCGACGCCGCGGCCGATTCATGACCGCCGCCATGCCTGGCGTCGTTGACCAGCCCCAGGCCGCCCCCGGCCGCCTGCTGCTGCTCTCCAACCGCCTGCCCATCACCATCAAGCGCTCCGAGGATGGCAGCTACACCTTCTCCATGTCCTCGGGCGGGCTTGTCACCGGCCTCAGCGGCCTCGGTAAGACGACCAGCTTTCAGTGGTACGGCTGGCCCGGCCTCGAGGTGCCCGAGAACGAGGTCGAGAGCATGAGCAAACGCCTCAAGGACGAGTACGGCGCGCACCCCGTCTTCATCGACGATGAGGTGGCCGACCGCCATTACAATGGCTTTTCGAGTATGTCACTGCCCCTAATGACTCAATACCGAGTTCTCAAGACCAACTGTCGAAACCACTTACAGACTCTATCCTGTGGCCGCTCTTCCACTACCACCCCGGCGAAATCACCTTTGACGAGTCCGCATGGGCCGCCTACCAAGAAGTCAACCGCCTCTTCGCCAAGACCGTCATCAAGGACGTGCAGGATGGCGACTTGATCTGGGTCCACGACTACCACCTGATGCTTCTTCCACAGATGCTCCGCGAGGAGATTGACGAGTCCAAGAAGAACGTCAAGATTGGCTTCTTCCTCCACACCCCTTTCCCGAGCAGCGAAATATACCGCATCCTGCCCGTCCGAGAACAACTGCTTACCGGCTTGCTCGACTGCGATCTGATTGGCTTCCACACGTACGACTACGCCCGCCACTTCCTGAGCAGTTGCTCCCGCATCCTGGGCTGCTCTACTACGCCCAACGGCGTCGACTGGAACGGCCGGTTCGTCACAGTTGGCGCATTCCCGATTGGCATCGACCCAGAGAAGTTTGTCGAGGGCCTCCAGAAACCAAAGGTCCAAGAGCGCATCGCTGCCCTCAACCGCAAATTCGAGGGCGTGAAGCTCATTGTAGGCGTCGACCGCCTCGACTACATCAAGGGCGTCCCGCAGAAGCTGCATGCGCTCGAGGTCTTCCTCACCGAGCACCCCGAGTGGATCGGCAAAATCGTCCTCGTGCAAGTCGCCGTCCCCTCGCGGCAAGACGTCGAAGAATACCAGAATCTGCGCGCCGTCGTCAACGAGCTCGTTGGCCGCATCAACGGCAAGTTTGGCACCATTGAGTTCATGCCCATCCACTTCCTCCATCAATCCGTCTCATTCGACGAGCTCACGGCCCTCTACGCCGTGTCTGACGTCTGCCTCGTGTCCTCGACCCGCGACGGCATGAACCTCGTCTCGTACGAGTACATTGCCACCCAGCACGACAACCACGGCGTCATGATCCTCAGTGAGTTCACCGGCGCCGCGCAGTCCCTTAATGGGAGCCTCATCGTCAACCCCTGGAACACGGAGGAGCTCGCCAACGCGATCCACGATGCCGTCACCATGAGCCCGGAGCAGCGCGCCGCAAACTACAGCAAACTGGAGCGCTACGTCTTCAAGTACACCAGCGCGTGGTGGGGCGCCAGCTTCGTGGCCGAGATGACGCGGCTCAGCTCCGAGAGCACGCAGTCCAAGACGCTGCGCAACGTGTCCGGCGCCGTGGTAGGATTGGGCCAGAAGGTGCAGCAGGCCGCCGAGGCAGCTTCCCAGCTAGTCCTGGGTGACAACAAGGCCGACGACGATGAATCTGTGCCACCTAAATAAGCGGTCCTGCAGCCCACATCCTGACGAGACTACGTACTTGAAGCGATTGACGCACACTCTTCTTTGACTAGAGACTTTAACGCTGAAACACACGAAACACGACACATCTACAGGCAGGAGTACAGGGGAGCAGGTGTTTGTTCTCGCGGCCGAGGAAGCGTTTTTGCAGTTCGGCGTCTGGACATTCGAGCGGTCACGTACATTTCATCTTTCTCCCTCAACTCACGCTCCCTCTTGATGCTGTTTCTTGCATGACGTTATTGAACATGGCGCTCGTTTACTATCTAGACTACCTAAAGACGGGGAAATTCTCAATCTCGGCTTCCCTCGACGGTGATGTGATTAACAGCGTAAACCCAGTGCGCACGAGCGTCAAAGGCGAAGGGGGAACAAGTCGTGTAGAGTGAAGACAAAGGGGTCGCATGTTGCTGTGGCGGACGGCATCTCAAAGTGCTAAACGAGGAGAGAAAATGAAGACAACCGGATAATTAACAGGGGGCCGAGCCAGAACGCGACGTCAACACTCACGGCTCCTCCTCAGTACGGCGACTTCACAATATCGTCCTTGCCCAGCTTATACCTCCCACTGTCCAGGTTCCCAATCCTCGCCGAGCTCTTCCTCCCGCTGCCACCGCCACCGCTCAGCCTGACATCCCCGATGATGCTCTCCCGCGTGGGCCTCCGCAGGCTCTGTTTGGCCACCATGTTGACCTCGTTGGGCAGCGCGACGATGACGTTCTTGTCGGATCCGAACTTGAAGTCGTCGGCTTTGACTTCCTCCTCGTACCGCTTGATCTTGTAGGCGGCCTTCATGCCGCGCAGAACGCGCTTGAGGTTCCATTCAATGATGTAGGGGCCAGTGGCAGTGATGATGCTCGTCTCCTCCGTGCCCTCGCCGGTATTGAACTTGGCGGGCGTGAAGGAGATGGGCTTGCCCGTCTCGTGGTAGAACTGAGCGACGTGCTCGGGGGTCAGAGCAAGTCGTCGGGGGTGAGGCTTCGAGTCGGCCGAGAAGCCCTTCTCGAATCCGAGCTTGCCCTCGTTCTTGCCACCCTTCTGCTGAGCGTCCACGAGCAAAATGTAGTTGTTCGTGGTTCCGAGGATCCACCGGCCGTCCGCGGATACGTCCATGCCCGTGATGGGATCGCCCAGAGCAGGGAGCTGCGTCTTGGCCCGGATACCCAGGCGGTCAAACAGGCGGATATCTCCCTTGTTGCTTGCCACCGCAATGTAGCCCTTTTCTGTCGTGGCGAGGGCAGAGAAGTCGTTCTTGGACGCGTACTGTTTCATGTCGGTATCGACGAGCTTCTGGCCCGACAGGCGAGGGTCAACCCGGTACAGCGCGTTGTGGGAGACACCGAGGAACGTCTGCTCAGATGTCATTTGCGCAAACTTGTTCTCGGGGGCAAAGTTGACGACGGGGATGTCATCGTGGACATTCCACTCGTCGACGACCTTGCCGTACTCGAGATCCATGCGGTAGAGTTTGTTGGGGTCGACATTGTTCTGGATGATGAGATCTCGATCCTCGGCGTGCAGCATGACCTTTTTGGGGCTCATGAGCTTGCCCTTTGGCGTCATAACCTTGGAAATATTGGTGGCGAATTTGAGACGATTGTCGGGCGTGTGCGAGAAGACGCCAATCTTGGAGCCGCGGACGACAAAAGAGCGGTCGTGCTTGTAGCCCACGGCAAGCTGGGAGTTGACCTCGCCCTCATTCTTCTCGGCCTCGGCAGCCTCATCATCTTCCGAGTCGTACTCTTCACTGCGGATGCCTTCATCTTCCCCATCGGGAACTTCTTCTTCCTGCTCCTCGTCGTGCTCTTCTCCCTCGGGCGGCGCATCGTCCATGTTCAGATCTGCAAACGAGTCGAGCACGTACTCGCGTTCCTTCTCCTGGATCTTCTTCCACTTTGTCTCGTTCAGCCTCTCCCAGATGGCCTGCATGACCGCCTCCTGGAACTTCTCCAGCGTTGGCTGGTCCCTGAAGCGCAGCAGCCACGACCTGGCCGTACCATCGTTGCTGAAGTGGTTGAAGACAAAGGAGAGATACTCGAAATCGAACACGGGGTTAAACTCGGCGACGACCGGCGCTCCCAGCCACGACTTTTCCTTGCCGTCGATTTGCAGCCAGTACTCCCATTGCCCCACTTCAGATACCGTGGCGATGACGGATTCATCGACCATGACAAAGTGGCCCGGCTGGGGATCAAAGAGATGCAGCTCCGCGGTGACGGTGGCGTAGATTTCGATGGGTTGCGGAGGGGAGTCTGGCTCTGGCACCCGGGCTGGCGCCTCCGGCTCCGGCAGTTGCTCAGGGGCAGCTACAACCGCCCGCTTGGCGGAGGAGTTGGCGGTGGTCCTCTGGTTATACATGTCGTCGACGGATTCGATGGAGCGAGTAAGAGTCGGGCTGTGGAGAGGGCTCGCGGGCGGGATCGGGGGCTCCTCGTGGAACTCGAACTGCTCAAGGTCCTCGTCGGAGGCGGTGGTATTGGGCTTGCGATACTTGCGCTCGTACTGGCACTCCTGGGCGACCCTGACAAACTGCTCGACCTGGGAAGACGGAACCTGGGCGTCACAGACAAACTCGTAGACATCGCCCGTGTCGCCGCTCAGGTCCCTCCAGGCCAGGACGGTTTCGCCGCCCTCGCGAATCTCGACGCGGAGGTGCAGCGCCTCGTCGAGCAGAAATGTCTTCTCGTCGCGCTCGGCGGCAAGGGCATCGAGCTCGGCGTCGTCGCCCTCCTCGTCGGCGAGCAAGTCAGCCTCGCCCTCCTCGAAGACGCGCTGGGCGACGAGCTGGTAGTGAAAGTCTTGGTTGGTGCGGCGGATGCGGATGGCCGAGTCCTTGAAGATGAGCTCCGAGTAGCCCTTGGGGGAGAGTGGTCGCACGAGGTACAGCTGGCCTTGGGGCAGCTCGATGAGGGATTCTTGGGTGCTTGAGCCGAAGATCAGCTTGCCGACTGTGGGGAGATGTTTGGTTAGCTCGGGTCGTAAGAGAGGAGTGCAATGAAGGTAGGTAGACTGGGTCGTCTTCACTCACCATTCCGCAAGACAAACATGCTGGCACCTTGTCCTCGCACAGGCGGGCCCCTCGCTCACGCAGCCGCAGAGAATTGAACTGTGGTCGCGCCGCTGCTCAGATTCAAAATAGCACGAGGCGCAACAGGGCAGTGTAGGTGCAGGAGTCAAAAAGCACGGGGAGACAGTCGTTGGTGTGACGACAGAGTTAGCAGCACCCCAGATGGACGCCCCAAGCTGCGTCATTCGCGGGTGGGTGGGTGGATGGATGGATGGATGGACGGGTGGTTGGTTGGTTGGTTGCCGTGAAGGTGAAGAAGCAAACAAAGCCGAATCGCGCGTCTGCCTGCCCCCGCCTCGCAGATGCACGAGGTGACGAGATGATGGAGGGGTCAAAGTTAGTGCACTTTGCCACCGGCGGCATGTGGCGGTGCAGGTTGGCGCCACAGCCGGTTCGGGGGGCTCCACAGTCGACATGTATGATGCCCTGATCGGCGAGGATACGAATAATGGAAGTGCATTGGACGAGGAAGCAACGATTTTCAAAAGGAGGAGGAGAATTGCGCAGGCCGGCACATGTCTTTGGTAGAAAACCTAGGCGTTCCTTTAGCCTTTGTCACTTCCCTGGTGTCAGCAATGATGAAATGGCCATGTCTACCATGACGAACGAAGTATTTAATTCGGCAACTTCTGCTCGTAGTCGCTGGTCTTGTCTCACGCACAAGGTAGCTACTTTACTGTCTATACTCTGCCCATCTAAAGCTCGCTTGCTCTATCCATCCATGGGCTTTCAGCGCCCTTTATTCTCCATCGCGTAACATCTCTCGTACATCTCGTAAAGACCGACTGACCCATTCCACAAATCACCTCGCTCGCAAGGCCAGTTCCCTCGTGTCCCCGTTCCCAGAAACCCAGATTAAAGCTCATCAGGCCCCCCGTCACCCACGCTCACCCCCATCTCGCTCTCCATGCTCTCGAAAAAGTCCTCCCGCAGTACCTTGGCCCCCTCGCCGCGCGGCTTCCCCCCGCGCGGCGCCACGCCCGCAAAGTCGTCGGCAATCAGCCTCGCCACGTTCATGCCCATCAGCGCGCTCGTCTCCATGGTCGAGATGAAGCTCTCGATCCCCGACGTGTAGTACAGGCCCCTGCCCACGATGGGGTCCTGGAACGTCACCCGCGGCAGCTCGACCGGGTACGAGCAGAACGAGGTCGCGTGGTACCACGAGATGGTCTCTACGGCCGCGCTGGACACTGCGTCTCGGGTGACAAACGTGCTCGGGACGTGGGCCCCCAGGATCCCCGACAGGAATTCCGACGTGACGGGCTCGGCGGAGAATATCTTGTACAGAAACTCCAGCTTCTGCGTCTGCGGGTTGACGGCCGTCCTCAGCGTGCTGATCGAGTAGAAGCCCGTGCGCCCCACGCCGTTGGCGCCCTGCTTGGGCTCCTCGTCCTTGCCGAGGGTGGTGAACACGTTGCTCGGCGCCTTGCTTCCGGGCTCCAGGTTAAAGTACGCCGCGTGCAGCTTGAACGGCGACGTGAAGAGCGTGACGTGGAGCTCCGTGTACGGGATCCTGTCGATGCGATGCTCGATGACGCCATCGCCGGCATCAATGTCGCTGAACTGCCAGGGCGATGCGATGATGACGTTGTCGAATGCTGTCGGGACCCTCTCCGCTTCCCCCGACTCTGCGCTGCTGTCTTGCGTTGAGATGAGATACTTGCGAGGCGCCCCTTGCTTGGCATCGTCCTTGTCGAATGAGATGGATGTGACCGACGTGTTTCGGTAAAGAGCCGCTCCGCTGCGATGCACCATCTTGTCAAAGATTTGCCAGTTCCCGCCGGCGACGGCGACAGCCCCCTCGGTGGCAAAGGCAACTGTGGTTTCCAGCCCATGGATGTAAGCCAGATTCGAGGCATAGTTGACCCGCGTAGCAGCTTGTATAATCTCCCCAGAAAAGTCGCCATTGATCTGCTCCCCCGTCAGTTCCCCGTACTGTAAAAAGACACACGTCAAGGCTCACGTTGTTCTCAGCCAGAAACTGCTCCCCCGTCATGCCCGTGATCTTGTCCAGCCCCAGCTCAAACGCCCTCTGCGTCAGCGACCGGAATGGAAAGTACGGCTCCTCGTACAGCTTCATGAACATGCCAACGACGCTCTTGGCGAGTCTCAGTGCCTTGTACGGCGAGAGCCCGTACCGCCACCACAGCTTGCCCGCGTCCCACCACCACGAGGTGCCCTGGGCCGACTGGAAGACGAAGCTGTTGCCGTCCCAGATGGCGGTTACGTCGCCGGCCTCGGCGGCGGACATCTCGGTGACGGGCAGGCCAAAGTCCCGGGTGGCGTTGAAGAGGATGTGGTTCATGGTGACGAAGATGGATGCCCCCAGCTCGACGGGCTGTTGGGGGTCGTCGAAGGCGTTTACGGTGAGGCTGCGCCCGCCGATGTGATGCCTCTTCTCAAAGAGGGTGATGTTGACGGCGATGCCTTCTTCCTCGGCGAACTTTTGTAAGTAGTATGCCGCCGAGGACCCAGCGGCTCCGGCTCCTGGGCTTGGTGTTAGCCATGCTCTTCGCGTCTCATGTCCAAAGAGTCCATCTATTCCAGCAGTTGGACAGAGCGCCACGTCACCTACTCACCGATAACCGCCACGTTCTTCACTTCGCCAAGGCAACGAGATTCCCCAGACGAGCCCCGCCCGGCGTTGCCAGCCCTCACCACACCGGCCCACACGAGGCCTAACCAAAGCCGCATTCTTGTCAATGGACGGATCGCAAACGATGCTCCAACAACGACGGACGCATAAAGATGGAGAAGGAAGGAACTCCGATGACGATCGCCGCGTATGCCCCTGATGACGACGGACGGTCGTTGACGAGCCCCACCACCGGATTCATCACGGCGTCCGTCATCACGTGATACCGATCTGACGTCGAGTAGCGAAGTAGAAGGGCCCTGCACGCTCCTAATTCACGTTGGACTTTGTGGACATCGGATGTCAAATGTTCGGGCTTTCCAATCGTGCGTTTGCCCCGCTGGTTGTGCCGTTCTCGTCACCTCGATGGCGAAAGTCGGAATGTCAGGAGGGCACTGGCTTATTCCTACAGCCATCTCAACAGTGGTGCGTCACATACAGCGACCAAGATCCCAAGCAATGCACTCTCCTTGATGAACTGAATATTCTCATGCCATAGTTAGCTGAAGCTGACGCTATCCTGAAGCTACACGCTCGCAATCTGTCCCGCCCGTGCTAGGCCGCTCATTCCTCAAATCATCGGGGGATATCATGAATCTCCTAAATCAATTCCACAACGCCGAGCGCGATGCATTATCAGCCATTCCATCCTCTTCAGAGCCTGAACTTTGGCAGACAAACCACCGATTAAAAAAAAAAAGAAAAAAAAAAGAAATCGAACCGCACAGACGATCTCGAGTCAATCCCAAACGCCATCGCCCTGGTTTGCCCACCAAATGCCAGACTGGGGGCCAGAGCCGCGTCCATAGTTGCGAATGGGGATAGTTGTCCGGGTGAAAAGAAAAGGGACACGCAAAAAGTTAACTGCTACCTTCGCCGCCGCCGCTGCATCCGCTCTCGAGACCTCCGGCCGTGGCATCCGAGCTTCCGCGCGCCCGAGCCATCATCTCGCTTGCACTCTTGCTTCGTCCTCGTACCGATCCCGGAGCAGCCTCAGCGCTACCAATCGACTGACCAGCGGGGTTGTCGCAGCTGGCGCCTTTCCGGTTGCGAATGTCGACGTCGTACATTTGACGCGTGTCAGGTTCGCTCTCGGGATCCTCGCCATCCTCATCTCCGCTGCTAAGGTCCACGCCATCGGGGTAGCCATCCGACTGGTGAGGGTTAGCCTTGCGGCTCATGAACTCCTCCGATGAGTCGTCCCCGTAGTCATCGCCCTCGGATGCCAAGTCGTCATCCCAGTCGCTCGAAGCGTCCGTGCTGAACTCACAGAAGAAAATGGCGGGCGGCGGAAGTGGAACCGGTGCCAGGCGCTTGATGCGGCCCGACACATACTCTATCTCAATGGCCGGTGAGCCCCTTTGCGCGGATGATGTCGACATCAGCGGAACAGGCGACGACGTTGACATGGTCGCCAAGCGGCTGATGACGCTGTCGGTTGCCTCGTCTGCGTTTGCTCGCCCAGCTGATGAGAGACGGGTTCTCAGCTCTTCCTTTCGGCGCTTGGTAGTCACGACCACCATGAAGTGGTCGTCAGGCAAGACGCCACCTAGCCCACACGGCTCTAGAGGAAGGGTCTCGATATGCTGCTGCTCGTGGGCCCAGGGCAGGTCAAAATCCAACTCGCTCGAGTCGTCGTCCGAATCTGCGGAAAGCTCAGGGGGGTTGTCGCTGTTGTCCACATCCATCTTTGCGCCAGATGTTATCTTGTGGCCATCGCTCAGCGGCCTGTAGCTCAGCGAAGATCCAGACTCGGTGCGACGTGGGAGAGGACGTGCAAATTGCGCAGGCGACTCTTGGCGATCCTGCCCGCTAGACAGCATGTACGTCGCGGGCGACACATCTCCAGGATCTCCCGACAGATCGGTGCAGAATGGCGCACCGCTGTAGTAGATGATGGCTCCGTCGTTGCGCCGCTTCCTGCGAATAGAAGTTCCAGATCCGCTCAAGCCCCATCGTGATTCGCCGAGGTTGCTATCCTCTACAGGACCAAAGGACGACAAGGTATCGTCCAGAGACGTCTGCCCATTGGGGGACTCTTGCTGGACAAAGAGCGGCTTGTAATGGAAACTAATAGGTGGCCCCGAGATCTGCGGCCCAAACTTGGATACGTTCTTGCCCGAGCTGCCCGACTGGACCTCGTCTGTCGAGTTCCCCGTCTTCTGTCGCTTGCGGGAGCCGCCCTTGTTTGAACTGGTGGTGTCATCTGTATCCGGGCTTCTTTGGGAGTTATCTCCAGAGCTGTCGCTGGCAAACTTGGTGCCCTCGCTGCCGCCTCGCCAGCGAATCTTGCGCCCATCTGGTGACAGCTGAAACTTGGTGCTCATCCCCGACACGGCAGAGCGCACAAAACTCGGAGTGACGTTGATGATATGCAACTGTGCCATGTTGCACAGTAGATTCAGATAGACCCATCCCTCAGCGTCGGGGTGCACATCTGGCGCGGTCTTCGTGGCGTCTGCCAAAAGCTCGGGCGGGACGAGACCGAGGTGTCGAATATATTCCATGTTCTCGGACGGAACCTGGACACGATCGGGATCAAGATCCTTGGGGCGAGTAGGTCGCTGGTCTGGGGGCGGGGGCATGTTCGTCGGTGAGGTGTTTGTGCCAGCGCCGCTGCTGTTGCCGTTGCCACCAGACTCCGTCTGATCGCCGTTCGAGTGGGACGCCGATGCGTTATCCCTCGACGTGCTGTTCTTCCCAGAGTTGCCAGATGGTTGTTCGAGGGGGAGAATCTTAGCCTCCCGGGTCGGCTCAGCAGCTGTTGCTAGAGTCGGCGGTTGGTGTACCTGTTGGCGGCCCTGAGGCTGGCCTTCCGGAATGACGGGGGCCAGGACACTGGTGCCAGCCGGTGGCGGTGGCGGTTGGCTGCGGAGTGCATGTCGACCGCCAATCTTGCCCGTGAAGAGCTGCTCCAGCCGCCGTACGACAATCTTCTTCTTGTCCTTGTCTGTCATCGCCATGTGTCGCGGGTAGAGGCCCTCGGGAATGTCGCGCAGGTAGCTTTCGACCTTTTGCTCCGAAGACTTGACCCAGGAGCCCATGTTGTGCGGTCGGCCAAGGGACGTGCCGGAAGAATGCGCGCCAGTCGACATGGATGCATAGGCCGAGTCGACGGGCCGGACGTTGGAGCCCGAGGAAGACGATGCGTGCTTGGAAGCGGATCTGGAGGCCGAGTACATGTGGTCTCGATTCGCGTGCCTCGACGATTTCTTTTGCTGCGAGGAAGAGGCATCCGGAGAGTCTTGGAGGGTGGCGGCAAAATCGCGAAGAGTCGTTTCAAGTTCTCTCTTCTTGCGCTTCGGCAGACCGTGGATCTTAATCTCGAACAGCTTGTCCTTGCGCAGCATGTCTGGGCCCTTTTGCTTGTACCGTTTCAGCTCCTCCTTTAACTTTTGGATTTCCACCGTCAAGTCGTCGATGACGCTCCGGTAGTCATCAGCACCGCTGCTCTGCGCGGTATTGAGTCTGGGAGGCACCGCCTGGCGTTGATACGGATACGACTTGTCGTCATTTGATGAGTCGGACTCTTTCTGGAAGAAGGGCGGATCAACTACGGACAGGCATTAGTCCCCCGTCGAGCCAAAGCAAGCAGTATTTGCCTCCAACAGGTCGACTCACCGTCCATGGCATTATTGTCAAACGTCGCCGTCGGGTTCTCATTTGACTGGTCGAACCAGTTCTTGGGGTCGCTCTGGCCAGTTTCATGGCTCTCGCCCGACGAATTACGGTGCGGAGAGGAAGACGTCGCATTGCCGTTGATGGCCGCCCCAGAGCCGGGATTGGCTCGCAGAGAGGCATCACGCGCGAGTCGGTGGTGACGCAGTGTCACCGAATTGGCCGGAGACAGGGGGGGCGGTTGCGTGCCGTGCGATTTGATATCTGGCGACGGCATCGCGGTATCATGGAGGTCGCTTTTCTTCATAGAGCGTCTGGGTTCGATTTGGTCGCACCCGGCATGTTCTTGACGCGTGGATAAACTGTCACTGAGTTGCGCGGCTGGCCTGGCAAGTGTCCGGTGCGGTGTATAAGGTCGAGCGAGGGTGCTGGCGGGTGACGTAGGGAGAGGAACTTCGCAAGCTGCGTATGCTCTGTAGAAGCATAACAAGCGGTGTCAGCGCAATGTGGTTAGGAGAAGGAGCGGGCAAGAGGATCAGAGGGCTGTGATTGGCTGAAGCGCGAGTCACGATCGATCGATCGAGCACTTCAATCGAGGTGGTCCGTCACTCACTAGGAACGCCTGTGAGCGAGCTTCGATTTCGCCGTGGCTGGGCGTGCAGGCAGGCTTGTTGTCCCGTCACTGGTGATGGTCGGAGCCGGCTGTCGGCCTTTTCGCTGCTCGGTTTGGCGGCGCCGAGAATGGACCAGTGTTGGTGGGTGTCCTCTGGTCGCTCGGTCGATGTTGCGCCTCGTCAATGAGATGCGTCGACTGCAGCATGGACCGCCGTTTGGCGTTCTCAGAAGGTCGCCGGTGGATTTGTCTGTCCTTGACAGCGGCGGTGGGCTGGACAGGACCAAGACGCTCCCAGGTTTGGCTCTCGTCTGTGTTGGTCGGTGCGCGCCGTGATCAGAGCTAGATGATGAGAGGAGCAGAGTGAGCGTAGGTAAAGAGGAGATTTGGCCAACAAAGGGGGGCAAGCAGGGTGTCGTCGCCCCGAAGCACGCCGGTCAGCTGGGGATGGTTGCGCAGGTGTCTCTGGCCAAGGGTGTGCGTGCGGGAGTGAATTGAATGGACGGTGTGACGAGGAGCGTGAGGGGCCGCGGCTGTGTCACTGGGCTGGGCGTGTGCGACTCAGGCGAGATGCAGACGACAAACGACGGGAGGTACGGATAGGTGTTCGTGCCTTGCTTCCAACGGTCAGGTCGAGAATGTCGAGGAACTGGCAATGCCAACAAGAACAACGTAGATGGTGTATCCAGGCACAGATAAACTACGGCCGTGGCGCAGGGCGGTGGCGGCCTCGATCCTTCAGCAGCCTGTACGAGTGCCTCGTCTTCAGGGTGGCGTCCAGGGTGCCAGGGCATTACGGGCACTCGGTGGCACGGAGGCTACAGCGGCGCAGCGCATCACGACCGCCTGCGGAAGCGCCGATTTCCACGACTCGCGGGAGCGCGGCGCGATCACACACCATCGAGGCAATCCGTTCAACCTGGAAACCAGCCCAGATTCAGGGTCTCCAGCCAGCAGCACCCTGTGGGGTGCGGGTAGCGGCCACGTCCTGGTGATGGCTTCACTTTCGAGACCTGCCTCGGAGCCAAGCGACGCTGGCCAGCCGAATGGAAGGGCGCGGATGGGCAATAAAGGCGTGTCCCTATGAACCACAGGCTCGGCTTGACCTGCTGTGCTGTGCAGGCCTAAACATGGCATTTCCAACAATCCTCGTCTGTTGAGCGTTTGTGGAGTCTCCTGTCAAAACCAACACACGGTCCAAGGCAACGGTCTTGTCGGCCACTCACACGGCGGCCACGGCGGGCCCAGGGTTCGGCGCTGATCTTGTTTTTGTGCTGTCATCGAGACTCCTGGCGCAGTGCATGCACGTTGTCGCCGAGGGCTTCCCCTTGGTCAATGGAACTGTTGTGCGGGTACCTTGCTTGATGCCTGGTCTGCTGTAAGCAGCGCTTGTGCCTGACCGTTGTCCACGTTCGCGCGGAAGGAGAAGATCCAAATATCTGCACTTTTCCTTTGATCTTTGCGCTCGCGAATCGCCAAAACCGTCATCAGCGTCGACTCGGTCCGCCAAGCAAAGACAAAGCGCCGACCGAGGCCGCCTCGTTGGACGACTCCCGCATGGCATCCATTGGCCCACGGAGTGCGTTTACGCTCGGCCTCGTCAGCTCCCGCCCAAATCCACCAAGGCCTCGGCCCATCCCTCACGTCTCAGCAGCGCCTTTCCCGGTCAAACCAGGCGGTATTACCACCGCAGCGTTCTAGACCCGGCGATGCCACCACGAATCCTCGATGCCCAGGCGCCGGTAAACAAACCTGTGGTCCCACAACACCCAATCAGCCAGTGCTCAGAATGCACCTACAGGGGCATATACCCACCTCCCCTCGCTGATCGTTTCCCTACCTAGGTTATGTGCCACCGCTGACGTAGCTGCTGTCAGGGTCCCGCCTCCAGGGTTCTCGGAGGATCGGCCCCTTGGGGTCGCATCGGCGCACCCCAGCGCTGCCTTCTTCCTCGGGCTTCGCCGGCCTTCGACGACTCGAAACAAATGCGCAAGAAGGATCCTCGGTCCGTCCGGGCCCATCTTTGCCCACCACCGTGGGAGTGACGTTCCTCCCGCCACGCCGCCCGGGAGAACGGGCAGCGCTCGGCGTGGAGTCGTCGTTCCCGCAACGCTGCGCCCTCCGAGATCCGGGCTTGCCACAGCTCAAATCACGGAGCCGTCGACAACAGCCGGGTCGCGGAAACGCCAGGTTTTCCAAGCGCAAATCTCGGGTGTGTGGCAGAGGACCCTGCTTGTCGAACATGTGCGATTGTCTGAACTCTGCCGCTCAGACGCAGCGCCAACATCGTGCCATCTTCGTCGGCCTCGTGCTTGGCTCATTCACTGGCGAGCTTTGAACAACCGTCTGCCTCCTCCCGATCTCCGTCAGCCGCGTCGATAGCCCAAATCGTGGGGCCATGCTTGGCATGTTCACTACCAAAGTAAACATATATGAGATGCACCTTGATATCATCTCTTAGATTCCCATCTTTTCAACCATCCTTCTGATGATACCCTTCTCACTCTCCTCTTCCTCTCGGGGGAATGGACCCCATTTGCCACCGATCGCCAATGCCGGCAGCACTCTTTGCCAGCACAAAAGTGACCCTGCCTATTACAAGCCTCAGTTCGGCAGCGCCCGCATCGGCCGTGCTTCGTCGAGGCGCCCTCGGATCTACCCTCCGGGTTAGACGCCAGCAGACTTTGCTAGCTTGACCTGTTGCCGCCGTGAACGAGTAAGCGTTGACTTACTAGGCGCCTCTTACCCCGGACCGCTCCCTCCAGGGGCAGAAGCTAAAGACGCATGCTGCCATGATGCATGATAGCCCTGGCCAACGCCACCTCGAACGCGCATACCAAGATACCTAGTAATAAGTAGTACCTGCGTAGGTACGAAGCACCCTCTTTCAGAGCATTGGCCAAGGTACCTTACTGTTTATAAGGAGTAGGTCCGAAGCGCAAATGCCCTGCCATAAATATTCACCCATGGAAATCTGCTGCGTCATGGTCGTGGTAACGTTGTGATCCGTTCTGATGTCTGTATTTCATGCTGTCTATTCGCCTTGCGCACACACTCGTTGATTTGTTCGTCATCCCGTCTATCAACCCATCTCACGTCTCATGACTGCCCAGTTTTGTGTCACCGTCTAGCTCCTCAACTCCTCTGCTCGTAATCATCACTCCCGCAACACAATCGCAGCCTTACTGGGCACCCCGCTTAAGGTCCTTGGCGAGGAGCGACTGGCCCGTCATCTCCTCGGGCTGAGGCAGGCCCATGGCCGCCAGGATGGTCGGCGCAACATCTCCCAGCACGCCTTCCTGGGCCTTGAGGCTCCAGCCCTCGGGGGCGTTGGCCATGATGAAAGGCACCTTGTTGGTAGTGTGACTGGTCTTGGGCTTGCCGTCGGCAAACTTCATCTCCTCGGCGTTGCCGTGGTCGGACGTGATGAACAGAATGTATCCCTCCTTCTTGCAGGCCTCCAAAATCTTTCCAATGGCCTTGTCCGTGGCCTCGCAACCGAGAATAGCAGCCTCGTAGACACCGGTGTGGCCAACCATGTCCGGGGGAGCAAAGTTGTTCATGACAAAAGGGAAGCGCTGCTCAGCAAGACGCTTGCAGACCTGGTCGGCGACGCCATCGGCAGACATCTCGGGAGCCTTGTCGTAGGTTGCGACGGACTTGTTGGAGGGAACAAGGTCCTGGTCCTGGTCGCGGGTCTCCAGGGGGAACACCTTCTCGACACCGCCGTTGAAGAAGAAGGTGACGTGGGCATACTTCTCGGTCTCGGCGACATGGACCTGCTCCACATTCTGCCTGCCGAGCCACTCGGCCAGGACGTTGTCCATGCGCTGCGGCTCAAAGGCGACCTCGAAGGGGTAGTCGGTCTTGTACGTGGTCATGGTGACGAGCTTGCCGATCTTGGGGTAGGTGAAGTCGGGCAAAACAGAGCGGTCGACGTCTCCGAGGAGCTGGGTAATCTGGCGAACACGGTCCGATCGGTAGTTGAAGAAGAAGACGGTGTCGTCATCTGCAGGCCGAGTTAGCATTGCCAGCCGCCGGGTGCCGAGATGCACGTACCCTTGATTCTGCCCTCATCGCCGCCAACGATGATGGGGGTCAGGAACTCGTCCTTGTCCTTGTCGCCGCCGCGCTCATATCGAGCCTTGACGGTCGCGACGGGGTCGTCGCAGGCCTCGCCCTTGCCGTGGCAAAGGCCGTTGAGGGCAATCTCGACACGCTCCCAGCGCTTGTCACGATCCATGGCGTAGTACCGGCCAACGACGGTGGCAATCTGACCAATTCCAATCTCCTTGAGGTGGTCGACTAGCTCCTGCATGTAGCCTGCGCCAGACTTGGGGTCCGTGTCGCGGCCATCGCCGAAGAAGTGGATGAAGACCTTGGGAACGCCGTATTCCTTGGCCGCCTTCAGCAAGGCATACAGGTGCGTTTGCTTGGAGTGCTACGCAAGTTGTCAGTGTTTCCCGGCATGGGTTCTGCGTGGACGAGATGAAGCACACCACACCGCCGTCAGAGACGAGGCCGCAGAGATGCAGCCGGCCATTGCCCTTGGCGGCGCCCTGGAGAGTCTCCTTGATGACCTTGTTGTTGCTGAACTCGCTCTTCTTGATTGTCTGGTCGATGCGAACAACGTCCTGCCAGACGACACGGCCGGCGCCGATGTTCAAGTGGCCGACTTCCGAGTTGCCCATCAAGCCCTCGGGCAGTCCGACGGCCAGCGACGAGGCATCGAGCTCGGTAAACCCATCGGGGTTGTTGGACAGCTCGTCCATGACGGGCGTCTTGCCGGCGGCAATGGCATCGCCATTCTTGGGGCTCTTCTCGGACGGAATACCCCAACCATCAATGACGACTGTGGGAGCGCAGGAGCAAGAGAATTAGCCACCCGAGCTCGAGATAGACCAGGATGAAGCAGATGACGAGGATATAGTCGGGGCGCTTGGAGGGCGCGTTGCCGGCCTGCTCCTTGGACGGTGTCGCTGCCGTCTGCGCGCGGCGGGGAGAGAGAGGAGGAGAAGGGGTGCAAGGCAGGAGGGCTTGTGCATGTCGATTCTCGTGATGGTGGTGGTGGGGCAGCGGCTGGGACGGGCCTGGGGAGGACGTACTGAGGCAGGCTTTGTGCTCGGTCTTGGACATGGCGAAGGATGTGCGAGGTTTCAGGGCAAGATCGAGGGCGGATTCGAGGCTAGGGATACAGGAAAGGGGCCAATTGGCGTGGTGATGGAGGAGAGTGGTGCGTGATTTGATGCGGCGAGACGGCTTCGAGAGATTGGAAAGAAACTTGGTGGGGTGAGCCTCGAGGTGTTTCGACATCAAAATCGCACTGTGTCTGTCACATGAAAGACGCTGTTGCGCCACAGTCCGCCTCAACCCTGCTTACTGTCTTCCAGCAACCACCAAGCGCGAGGTCAAGCTGCCTGCCGCAATCGCGACCACGACTCATCCACGCATTTCGACTGGCGGGCACGAACGATCGACCCGTATCACGCAGCTTGCGAGGCCAAGAACCGCCAGTCAGTCACAGCTCCATCTCACCCCCATCCATTCCCCAGCAGTCGCAATGGCAGCCCAGCAGCAGCACCCCCTCGCCCTCCCCAACACCCTCTCCCCCGACGACCTCGACACCCTCTCCGAGCTCTCCATCGTCCTCGCCAAGGTCCGCGCCGGCATCCAGTCCTCCGCGGGCATCGCCGGCACCGGCACCACCCCCGGCGGCGTCGTGCCCAACACCCACGGCCAGCAGCTCTCCCTCAAGGACGTGCCCGGCGCCACCGACGGCCTCAAGCACAAGCTGCAGCACGCCAGGGCCCAGGTCCGCGCGCTGCCCGATATGGACCGCTCCGTCGCCGAGCAGGAGCGCGAAATGCGCGAGCTCGAGGCGCGCATCGAGCGGCAGCGCGCGCTGCTCGAGCACCTGCGCGAGGGGGGCGTCAGGTTCGGCAAGGATGAGGGCGCCACGCGCGATGTCAAGATGGAGATGTGAACAAGGGCGTTGCTTCTGGCCTTGGAATCAAAGCGAGAGTTGCAAAATTGGCGTCAGGGGGCTTCCCCGGGTTGGGACTGAGGCATTTCACCATCAACCGCGTTCCATCATCTTGCTATGCTATACAACTTCTCCTCGACGATACAAAACACGGGCGGATCAACAGCAGCTACCGTCGCGGTATCCCCACCTTCTTCAGAGTCTCGCCAACACTCGCGCCGGGTTGGCCCGGCACAACCTTTGTCCAAATCTCATCATCCAGCACCTGGGCGTCAGAGAGCGTCGTCCAGTTCGGGCTGTGTCCGGCCTTGAGCCACTTGAAGTCGTCCACCTGGTCCCACTGGTTCTCCGTTGCCGAGTCCGTCTCCGTCATCTACCCTCGGGTTAGCACCTGTCGAATTGACGATTGATGCGATGGAGGAAAGGGGGGCATACATAGCACTTGGGAAGCGGCGCAAAGCGCATGCCCGTGCAGTCCTCGATAATTGGGTGGCTGCTGCAGTGCAGGTAAATGTCGACATTCGTGCACTCGTGGATCCGAACCTGTTGCGCCGCCACCACCAGGATGCTGTCTGAAATGCCGGTGATGTGGACGGGTCCGCTCACGCGGCCGGCAACGATGAGGCTGTTGCTGATGTCCTTGAGCGCGAGGCCGGGGAACGGCTTCCCCTGTGCGGTCGGGACTGACATGTCCACGATGCAGTCGCGCAGGTCCGTCAGGCTGCCCGACGCAGTGGCACGCGCGGCTGACGACGGGAGGATGATGTGAAGGCCGGCCTGGTTTGAGATGCCAATGTTCTTGGCCATGGAGAAGCTGGGCTTGCGGATGCCCGACAGGCCGGGCTTGGAAATCTCCTTGTTGTAATCCCTAGTGGCAGAGGTCTTGGGCAGGTCGCCCAGCGTGTCGTCGCTCTCGGCGGGCTCCATGCTCGGCTCCGCAGGGGGGGGCACAAGCGCGTTCCGCGCGAAGCTCCCGGGATGCAGTCGCGGGTCGTTTTCCGGAGCGCCCATGTCGACGTGGACACCGCCCGTGCCGGCGCGCTTGAACTGGAAGCGCGTTTTGGGCGCGACCCTCGCGACCGTCTCATTGAGCTTGTCCTGCAGGCCCTTGATAATCTAGACGCACGAGAACATGAACATTGGTTAGGGATATGACTGATTGATGAAGACTGCGTGTCTGCGAACGAACCTCGGAGTACTGTCTCCGGTCATAGGACGGCGTGTAGTCGGCGGCGTCGGCGGCTTCGTTCTGCAGCTTGGTCATGCCGGCGAGCACGTGGTCGATGGCTTCCTGGCGCTCTCCCGCGACGGCGGAGACGGACTCCAGCTGGTCTATCTGGTCCTGGAGGACTGTAGGGGGCGCATCGCGTTAGCTGCTGCTACCCCGCTGGGGGTGGCGTGGTGAGCCTACCCGCGACGCTGTCCTGGAAGTGCCGGTAGAAGCGCTGCTTGGGATCCATGGTGTTGGGTTGGGGCTGAACGCGAAGCCGTCGATGATGGATCAATGCCTGCTGCGTGCTCGTCCACGACGGCCCAATATAAACGTACGCCCTCCCTTCGTGACGCACGAGGCAGACGCAAAACAATCACGTCGCGGCGCGGTCCCTCTCGAAGTCGTCGCACGCTCGAATGCTGCTGCCTCTGGTGGTGTTGCAGGGTGGCAGGTACGGTAGCCTCAGATGGACCCGCGGATCCTCGTTCCTCTAGGTGATCCCTACCAAGTCTTTGCTGTCAGGAGAGGCATAAATGAATAGACGGCGGACAAAATAAGATGCTGTCGCGCGTACGCCCGTAGACTGTGGTGATCAGGTGAGCGTTCGTTGTGGCTGTCGGTCGGCATAAACACCCCACACTGGGTCGATGGGAGCTGTACGAGCTGCAGCTCAAGTGGAAGCTTCAACGCCAAAAGAGGGGTTGATCGGCTCACTGGCGATGAGCCGTGTGGGTCTGTTCCCGCCACTGCGATGTCTTGGACGACGTCATTGGCACCACGGACTTTATTGCGCACGTCAAGGTCACGGGAGCCCTCACATCATGGTTGCAAATCGATTGTTGAATCAAAGTTGCTACATTTCGCACCGCGACACTTCTCTCAGTGAAACGACCTCATTCGCCCATTCCCAGTCGCCCTCTTCCCTCCATTCGACAGCGGCGGGATCAGGGGCAGCGGGAACGGCTTCTTCTGCGGCAGCTCCATGTTCACCGCCCGCCACATCTCCCACACCGTTGCCCTCCTCGCCGGCAGCATGCTGTACTGCAGGCTGTACAGGTTCTTCCTGTTGATTGGCGGCACGAACTGGCCCGTCAACAGGCACAGCAGCACGCGGGGGGAAAGGTAGTGTTTTCGGATGCGATGGGCCATCTGCGAGTACTGGTGGAACATGGCGCTGAAGGTCAAAGGGATTGACTGAGCGAGGAGTCAGCATCACGACACCGCAGCCGCAATGTACAGCAACAAACCTTGAGGTAAATGATAGAGGTCGGGGGTTCATTAGAAATATTAGTGTTGGAAGCTCTATAGTCGTGGGTATCTCGAAGTTCAAAGCGAATGCCGCCTGTGCACGTCAGCCACTGATACCGCCAGATGATTGCAGCGTCAATGTTTGCTTACCCGGCAGTCGGCTGGGGTCTTTGACCCTCAACATGAGGGCAAATAGTGGAAAGTGATTCAGGCAAGAAAGCAACGTGTCAAAGCCAGCCTTCATGGAGATGATTATCATCCTCGCAACGGCAAAGTTGAGGTAAAACACAACCACCGTGGGTAGCAGGAAGAAGAGCAGCGTGAAGAGGATCGTGCCGACGAGCAGCTGGTCCAAGTCGTAGTCGCAAGAGTCGATTCGGTTGCGGAGGACATTGTGTTTCTTGCCGCGGAAGAGGTGGAACAGGGATTGCAGTATCGTGAGTTGCCAGTGGTAGATGCGGGCCGACGCCAGGTAGAACGAGTAGATGTGCATGGTCAAGACAGAGAGCAGGTCCGAGAACACGGCAATGGGCATGCTGGCGCCAGCAAACGACGAAAAGCCTATGACCCACACAAGCTGCCGCAGAGCAGGATTCAGCGTATCGATGCAGCCTACCCAACGTCAGCTTTGTCCAGCATCCAAAAGGGGTTGCCATTGTGCCAACTTACTCGACCAATAATCGATAACCCAAAGAAACAAGTCTCCCAAGAATGACGCCAGCTCACCGTTGAGCTTTAGACCGGCTGGCCATCCCATAAGCCACGAGATGCTGCTCTGAAGCGCCTCTACCGTATACGTCCTCAGAAGACCCCCGATTTGCGCCGCCACCCAGTCGGCGTGCTCGATAATGTACGAGCCCACGGCCATGCCGATGATGACGTCGTTCGCAACAAGCCACAGGCTGTTGTAGAAACGTATGTAGTCCGGATGGCTTGTGGTAACGCTGGCCCAGTTCATCTTGCGCTGCCGCAGTGTCGAGTACTGCATCGGCCAGTAGCAAAACTGCTGGAGGCGAATCTCGATCTGCTGAGCTGTTGCCGATATGTCCTTTAGTGCCGCGCCGCCAGGCTTGGCTCGAAACTCCAACATGATGAGAAGCACCTCGGCAATCATTCGGTGGCCCAGCAGGAAAAGGCAAAAGGTCCGTCGTATGACAGGAAACAGATACATGGTAAACAGGGCCCACATTTGCCGCAAGACGTAATTCCTCATCGTCGTGGCGGACTCGACAACCCTTTCCGAGACGCTGAGGCTGCGCTTTGGCCGTGGGCCGAGCCGTCCAACATTCTTCTGCAGCGTCTGGTCCAGCTCCCAGGACCAGTTGACTTGATTGACAATCTTGGGCAGCGCCTTGTCCCTGGCGGACGGCACTCGGTTGGCTATTGTATGGAGCTTGAGCTTCTCCACCAGTTTGCGACGCACTTCCTTGGCCTTTCTCTCTTGCTTTTCTACCTCGCCTTCCGGGCCGTCGATTTTGCTATCCTCCACCGTGGGACCTTTATCCCCGAGGGCCAAGGCTATCGGATCGAGAGAGATGTACTGCATGCGCTTAGGCTGCGGCCTGTCGTAGAGGATAAGCTGGATGCTCGACGCCTTGGCACAGCTGATTGTCGGGCGCTTCGAGGAGAGCGACGTCGTCGCGCGGACCCAGGAGGGGTCGGCCGCGTCTGGGTTTGGTGCATTCGAGATGCCCAAGACATGCATCGAGGAATGGCCGCAGACATCGTATATGCGGCCGGGGCTGTGTGGGCAGGATCGGAAGAATGTGCCCAGCTTGAGGTGGAACTCGACATCTCGGGCCTTGGACTTGTCAATATTGGCCCGCACAGTGTCAAGGGGTTCGCCGACTTACATGGACGTCGTCGAGGATGGCGACGACAAACACGTCCAGTGTTGAGTTCCTCCATCCCACCACCACGCCGGGTCGATCCGACTTGCAGGCGTCCGTCGGCCAAAACACGCGCATCAGGCCATCATGTTCTACCATGACAGACGGCGTTTATCGATTCGGGCTACTCGTATTCAGAAGGAACCGCGCCGTCTCAGCTGTTCTCGCGCAGAGACACCCGTCCCAGGGGTCCGCGGATGCTGTAGCGTCTTCGTCAGCACCATGCCTCGTAGCAGGTTCCGTCGCTCGTGTATGTATACCAGATGTGTTTCCTTCCCCGCGAGAAATACTATCGGGACGAACACCGTGAGGAACAGAGCAGTCAAGCCGACGACGCCCCTGGCAGCGCGTATCTAGCAAGCGAAAAGAGAGGTTAGCTGCCGCAGCAGTGTCCTCGGAGGGGCATCCAGACTTACCACGACTCCGTATTCCGCAGCAAAGATGGCAAGTTCATAGAGGCGAGTGACGAGGTCCCAGCGGGCAGTGATGTAGCCAGCTACAAAGATGCCGAGCGTGAGGATGGAAAACGGGTGCATAGAGCGTCACGTCGGTTGGCAGTGCATGCCGTGGGACAGGAGGCTGGGGTAAACGGGACGCCAGGTCAATCAATGGGTTCGGTTCTCGAATCTGGGGCCCAGACTGGATCTTTGACTTTGATCGCGTATCCGGTGTGGGTCGCAGCGAGGCAGGAATCGCCGCAGAAGCCGGATGGGCGCGCGCAGGGCCAGGGACTCACCTGGAGGACCGAATGGAAGCTTCGGCCGAGGAAACTGGAGAGTCAATCGCGCAGACTGGGAATCTTTGGCCCCTGTTCTCGCAGTGCAATCGTGGGAGCTGGAGAGGCTTGGACGGCCATCCCTGTTGACGCAAGAGGACACCGACTTGAAAGCCAAGCCTGGTGGGGCATCCGCTCCCCTGCGAATCACGTGGGCTGCGTACCAAACTTCAGGCTTGGGCAAACATGGTTCGAGATTGACTGTGGGCAGCCGTAGAGTTGCTATGCCGGGTGCATTCCAAGCGGAGAAGTGTGATTTATGCGATTATGATTGGGGAAAACAAACAAATATTGCAGCAGTGTGACGAATCTATTCCCATCCCAAAACGCCGTATCAGGAACTCTTGTACGCAAACATCGGTCCTCCAGCTAAGCGCGCTATTCTGCGAGGTTGTCAGTTTATGAATGGGATGCCTCGATGTTTGAGCAGGATCAGGCTCACTTTTAGGTGCCGTCAGTCGCGCATCGTTTTCCTTGTTGTCCTCTCGAGCCTCGTCGAGGAGCTTATCAATGCCCCTGTCCTTCAGCGCAGCCTGAGAACAGCATCAGCGCCGTGCTCTGTGAGGTGTCAGTATCTGGGTCTCCTACAAGAAGGCACTTTTGGTATTCCTTGAAGAGAGGAGCACACTCTTTGTTGTCCTTTTCGGCTCCTCGGAGGTACTCTAGACTTGTGTTAGCGACACTCGCGACGGGTGGCGATGGATGCCCTCACTCTCACTGTACCACTTGAGAAAGCACGTGTCGTAGCGCCTGTCGCTTTGTCAGTGACCCATGTCTATACGAAATGGAGCCGATGCTTACTCCTTGACTTCATTACACTCTGGTGCAAGGGACGCCGACATGGTGACGGGATGTGACGATGTGGGAAATACCAAGTGCTCGTGACTCCGTGAGATGGCGCGAGCTGCAAGACCCAGATTCCCAGCGCCAAGACCACTAGAGCCCTCTATCGCTGCGAGCGATGCACCGATGAATGGCAACAATGTCAACAACCTCTGGAAGACTATTCTGCAATTAAAACAAGCTCAAAGAAACCGAGAGTATTCCCTCTTGCTGTTTTAAATTTCACATTTGGTGTTTTGCGCATGTCGACGAGGTGCTGCTTCAAGTACGAAGCACTCCATCGTACTGTTGCACCTGTGGCAGGCAGGCAGGTGTCTTTGTCATCGTGATTGGCTACCCGCTGGGACTTGCATCGCGAACAGGGATCTGCATGGTTCAGCTGCCCACATAGCTCTTCCAAGTTAACAGCGATATTTGGCGCGTCAAGACGCGGTAGTCGACCACAGGCAGCTTGTCGCAAATTCTCTTGGGGCACAGTCACGACCTGCTCGACTTCCACCTGCTCGACTTCCAAGCCCGTGCAATCTTACGTGCTGGCGTCTGTTCCGCAGAGGCCACTGCCACGATGGCGCCTTCGACCAAGAAGCTGGAGCAAGCTCTCATGGATGGCACATCCGAGGTCTTCAGCGCCGAACCCGATGGGACATCCGTGAACAAGGTCCGCCGGCACACCGAGGAGAAACTTGGCCTCGAGGAAGGCTTCTTCAACAGCGGCAATTGGAAGCAGAGGAGCAAGGCGTTGATCAAGGAATATGTGGTGAGTACTGCGACAGAGAATCAATCCCGCGAACACAACAACCGCCGCTGACAACTGCTACTAGGACAAACTGCTCGATGGTTGGAAGCCCGAAACTGAGGAGCCTGATTCCAAGAATGGCGTGAAGCGACAGCCACCCGAAGCTAAATCCCCCGAGCCCAAGCGGCGGAAACGCGCCTCGAAAGCGAGCAAGCCTGTCAAGAAAGAAGAGTCGGACGCAAGCGAGTCGGAACAGAAGCCAAAGATAAAGAAGGATGCGGAGCGTGGCAAACCATTGGTCATTGATGCAGACATATTCAGCAGCCTTTCACCGGACAAGAAACCGAAAATAAAGGACCAGGGGCGTGGCACATCCATGGACATTGACGTGGACAAGTTCAACAGCCCCTCGCCGGAGCAGACGTCGAAGCGAAAGAAGGATGCACGGCGTGGCAAGGCCCTGGCAATTGGTCCAGACAAGTTCGACAGCCCGTCACCAGAGCAGAAGCCGAAGATAAAGATGGACCCCGCGCGTGGCAGGGCCATGATTGATCCGGATAAGTTCAACAGCCCCTCGCCCGACAGGAAGAGCAAGCGCAATGTAAAGGAGGAGTCGGAGGAAGAGAGCAAGGACATGAGGCGCAGAAAATCAGGCGATGAAGAGGCGCAAGTTCCTGGGGTCAAGACTCGCGTCGACTCCAGTGACGAGGAGAAGCCCTCTGTCAAGCAACAGGTCGACTCGGACGACGACGACGTAAAGCCCTCCATCAAGATTGAAGAGGCAAAACCCGCCATCGACGAGGAAGAGGAATATTCCGACGTAATCGACGAGCCTCCACAGCCCAAGCGCATGAAGAAGACAACAGCAGACAAGAAAGGCTCTTCTTCCAAGTCGTCAAAGGTTGATTCCAAAAAGCCCCCCTCCTCGGGCACAACCTCAGACGACCCCAACGAGGCCGAAATCAAGAAGCTCCAGTCGCACCTTGTCAAGTGCGGCATCCGCAAACTGTGGCACATGGAGCTCAAAAAATACGGCGACGACGCCCGTGCCAAGATACGGCATCTCAAGATGATGTTGGCCGACGTTGGCATGGATGGGCGCTTCTCCGAGGCCAAGGCCCGTGAGATCAGGGAGACGCGAGAGCTCATGGCGGAAACGGAGGCGGCACAGGAGATGAACCGGCTGTGGGGCATGGGCAGTGGCGGCAGGGCGAGTCGCAGTAAGAGCAAGACTGTGAAAGCAGAGGAGAGCGAGGAGAGCGGTGCAGGTGACGTCAAGAACGACGACGACGACGACGACGACGACGACGACCAGGAAGATGGGGAGGGAACTACCTTTGCTGCGAGAAGGCGAAGGGCCCAGGCGGACTTGGCGTTTTTGGGCGATGACAGCGATTCAGACTAGCACGACCAAGACTGTGCTACTAGTGGTGTGAGCGTTTTGATACCTTTCGGCCGGCGTTGTAATGGACTAGGGAGGCAGGTTTGGCGATGCTTGTTCATGGATGAACTCTCACGGCCGGGGGGTTGTTTCAGGACTTTGACTGGCAGGCTCCTAGAACGGGAGAAGGGAAATCGAACACTACCTATACAGGAACTAGTTATGATGATCCGCCCAAGCCCTGTACACAATCCTGGCGCCGTACGTCTCACCCTTGTGCAATACCGTCATGCACCTCCACTCAGGCACATTGCACGCATTCACGAACCTTCCAGGCTCGCAGCAGAATCCGCTGCGAGAGCCCCTGGCTGGTGCGCCCTCCACGGCCGGCACGTCCGTGAAGTGGCCCGTGTAGAACTGAAACGAAGGCTCCGTGCTGAGCACCTCCAGGTGGATGCCAGTCTTGGGGTGGTGAGCGGAGAGGTCGCAGACGAGCGGCTGGGAGCGGGTGTCGATGGGGACGGAGGAAGGGTCGGTGGTGACGGTGAAACAGTTGTCCACGTTGGGCTCGGCGGCCGTGAGGGTGAAGGGCTTGGAGGTGTCGATGGCTGGGTGAGGGACGGGACCGCCGGTCGGGATGGAGTTGGCGTCCAAGGGGAGCTGGTTCCTGGTGGCGAGCGTGACGGTTGTGCCGTCGATGGTGGAGTCGCCAGAGAGGTTGAAGTAGGAGTGGTTCGTCATGTTGATGACGGTCTCGTCGGCACCGCCCACCAGCATGGCCTCGTACTCGATGCCCAGGACGTTGGCCTCCTTGCCGGCTACGTCCTGGGTGCCAGCCGTGTACGTGACCTTTGCCTCCACCGTCCCGGGGAACCCTTCATCGCCGTCCTCGCTGACGAGCGCGTAAGCAACGCTCTCTCCGCCCCGGAGCCCCTCGACCCCGGGGATCTGCTTGACGCCCACGGGCGTCGGGCCGTTCCAGATGCGCTTGCCCCAGCCGACGACCCCGCCGTGCAGGCTGTTGGGCCCGTTGTTTGCCGCGAGGGGGTACGCCTTGCCGTTGAGGCTGTTGATGTTGGCGTCCTTGATGCGGTTGGCGACGCGGCCGATGGTCTCGCCGAAAAAGGGCGTGTTGTGCTCGACGTATTGGTCCTGGGTCGGGAAGCTGAGGACGATGTTTGTGTCTTTGACCTTGACGGATTGGATGATGGCCCCGAGGGGGAGAAAGACGAAGGGAGCGTCGGTCATGGTTGAAGTCAATATGGAATGTGTCTTCAAGTGGATGGCTGAGGTGTCACGAGTGGCACAGAATGGGATCATGAGCAACGAAGAAATATGCAAGAAATTTGACGCGCATGCCGCGTCTTAAAATATGCCATCTGAAGCATGACGAGATATTTTCAGCCTATTATGATGTTGTGAGATGCATCTTGACGGCATCGCTAGACCAAGGTGAAGTTCAATTGGAGCGCTTGAAGCCATGGAGGGGAAAGGCTTGGGGAAGTGAGCACGAGGGCACGACGAGGTGGGGTGGGCGGGGCTCTCCATTTGCCGTCAGCATGGACGAAAGACGATTCGGACGCTGTCATACCTAGGCATACGCAAAGGTGAATTAAGTGCTTCGGCGGCGATGCCTGCGTGCCGTTGATGCTGCCGTTGATGCTGCCGGGAATGCCATTAATTGACGGCGTGGGGGATCTAGGGAATCTCGCCACGACGCCTCGCACGCCTAGGCGGCTTCCTACACTCAACCCACAAACACGTTCATCGCAGTCCTCTTTTAGAGCATTCCGAGCACCCAAACAGAGCGACTGACATTGTTCCGTGATTCGTGTCGGGCAATACATGGAGTCGGGGTCCCATTGGTGGCTCTCTCCTGAAACTTTCCTGCCCAACTGACCCCCAATCAATTTCGCCTGGCACTCGCAATTTTTCCCAGCCTCACATTCTGGAGCATGACTTCTGGCCCAGTCAGTGGTCTTTCATCGTCGTTGACTCGTTCCCCTGCCTCACCATGGCTTCTCCCGACACGGGCAACCCTTCCAACAGGAAAGCCCCGACCGTGACATCTCTCCAAGACCTGGCGATCATGGAAGCCTGGGACACGGAGACGAACAAGCCCAAATATGTAACCTTCTACCTCGTTACTTCCGACGACGAGCTCTACTTCGGCCATTCGACCAAGAACAAGAGGGAGTTAACTCTCGCAGAGTACAACTCAGCTCTAGAGCACGTCAGCGACGACGAGATCTACCCTGCGGTTCCTAGCGACATCGCCTTGACCATCGCACCCGATTACTTTAATGACGCCTCATCTTTTATCAAGCGACCGGGCCTAACCTGCTATAAGACTATGAAGGGATCTGGCTTCGTTCCCAAGGCACTGCTAGACGAGACCCTCATTATGGAGCAGGTTTCCCAGACGCAACATCCCAACATAGTTAGGTACCACGGTTGCCGCGTGAGACGTGGCCGCATCACGGCCATAGTCTTGGAACGTCTTGACCAGACCCTCATGCAATACGCTGCCACGCCTGCCTTTGAGCAGCTCGATAAGTCCAAGTTCATCGAGGCACTTGAGTCGGCCGTGGACTATATCCATTCGCTAGGGTTAGCGCATAACGACATCAACCCAGATAACATCATGGTCAGGGACGGGATGCCGGTATTGATCGATTTCGGCTCCTGCCAGCCCTATGGAAAGCGGCTGCAATCACTTGGCACTCAGGGATGGTATGAGGAGCTGTTTTACACATCCGAGAAGAAACACGACGAGTATTCTCTCGGGATACTACGAGAGTGGCTCCAAAAGCCAAAGTTAAGGTCCTGGGGTTGAGGGGGAAGGAGAAAAAGGAATCGATCGCTGGTCAGAAAATATATTGGTTCTACCGATTGGAGTCATTTTGCTGGCGCATGAGCTTGGTTGGATCCTAGAATTAAACATCTTGTTACCTCCCTCGGTCGACAATTGAGACATGGTTGCACCACTATCTGGCTGTAGGTAGGAACATTCTTTGGCAATACGGCGCTCCAGCAGGTCTCGAAGATGCAAGGCCCGGCGATGGCCTGACAAACGGCGAGCGCGTCTCGTCCGTCGCTTCCTCGCTCGGCCTGGAATCATTGTGTCAGTGTGATCTCGTGCATCTGATGTGGGTGACATTACGATAAATACGCCGGGACTGTGTCATTGATTGGTGTAGTAGTCGTCGGTGGGCAAACAGTCTCATTCTCGGGGCAGGAAGGGGCAGCTTCGTCCGCTCCGGTTGACGGCACCTCCGCCCATAAAACACTGCTCGGGGACGCCATACTGCACAACGAGAGTATTGCCTGTTGGAACAACTCGAATTTCCAAAGTTTGATGGAGTGGCGACTCTGCTGGGAAACTGGAGCTGTGGCGGGAGTTGCAGCTACATGCTGGGCATCTGGAGGACGGCTTCGACCTACCTACGAGTAAGTGGAAAGACAGCTGGATCTATTTAAAACACACACACACACAGTGCGGATTTTCTCGCTTTCCAGGAGCGAACGGAGATGAGAATTTTGCATGCCCCTTATTCCCTTGCATTATTAGGGACTCGTCAGGCGTAATTTCTGTGCCGTTGGTTTTCCTCAGCTGCATAATCCTGTCGCGTTACACACGCTCAGCCTGGCGGACTTAGAGCCCAGCAACTGGATTAGTTGAGACAAAGACGGCGCTTCCTCATCCAATTATAGGAAGCCGGTGGATCGCAGAAAGCCAATCGGACTGCCTTTGGGTGCTGTTCCGTGCCGCCCAACAGTCAAGGCAGCCAGCCCAGGGGGCTGCTGGTGGTGGTGTGTGGTGGCTTCGTGCATCTGCCCCCAGGCATTCTCTAGCAAGCCCTAGAAATTGCCATGCAGGTGACAGAAATGGTGGCTGGCCTGCCATGCCGACGTAATGGAGAGAACTGCCGTTTGTTCTCTCGCCCCCGTGACTGTGCAACCGTTGGGTTGGCTGCCTCTTTGCCCAATTGATCTTTCAAGTCCTCGACCCCTCGACTCCCCGTGCTCGTCACTCCCCTCATCATTAAGAGTTGCGAAATTATCGACAGCTGTGTCGACCACTCCCGATGACTTCATCAAACAGCTTGGATCCTTCCCTTGTCAGAATCATGGCGCTTCCAGATCTGGCTGCTCGGGTTCCCAAAATCAGAATCCTCCGGAAGGAACTTGACTACGGCGATGCCCAGCTGGCTCGCTGCCAGGCGCTTTACGACGACATGCGGGTGTTCAGAAAGACGTTTGTGACAAAGGGCAACGTTCCAGGTTACAAATTGTATGAATGGAGATCTGACGACGACCACTGTGGACTCAATGAAATGACCCTCGAGTACCTCGAGGGTCGCGGAAACGGTGCCAAGTTCTGGCCAGACGAGAAAGCGTCACACTTTTACAATAGGCTGCAGTATTCCACGCATCATGAACAGTAAGTATTGTTCCGGTCATCTTGCGAGAGTCTCTCACCAACCTCGAGCACAACAGCATCAAGCGGAACATTCTGCAGCTCCTCTGGCGAATGAATATCCAGCAATACCGAAACGACAAGACCAAGGCAAAGCAAAGGAGAATTCGCGAAGAAGCCAGGATGAGGCGCAGGGAGAGAGCGCCGGACACCGACGTGCCTCTCGGCTCAACGCCGTCCAACACCAAAGCTTCGATGGGTTTGTCCAATGGCCGCCGCTCTCCGCCGCGGCAATCCAATACCAGTGAACCTCACATCAGAGCTTCTTTTCGCGCTGTGGGAGGCGAGCCCACAGCTCCTGCGGCTCCGTTGCCTCGCATGCAGTTTGAGCCGTACATGGATGGTCAGACATCCGACACAAATGCATCCCAAGGGCAGCACGAGGACCATCCCGAGTTACCCAACATTACAGAGTCGGCTATCACGGGGGTGAGTCTTCTCTCGGTCCCTTCTTCTTACGAGTGTACTGTAGCCCTTGACAAGTTTCCACGGAGCTGACCTGACGCAGGGACGGGCAATTTTCAGAGTCTTCCCTCAGAGCAGCTCTCCTGACGGTACTCGATCGGCCGACGAGACAAACAATGAGCGCCAGGCGAAGCGCACCAAGCTGCGGCACGGCCCAAGAGTTGAGCGCACCGAGTACGCCAGAAAGAAAGTAGGTCCATTGAGATCGTACAGGCGTGTCAAGCCTAAATCTACGCGGCTCGTCCGTCAGCGTTGGTCCGGTCGTTCAAGGACGGAACGCCAACTTTTTGGCGCGGCGAGCCAGGAGCAGCTGGAGCAGCTGGACGAGGAATTAAAATCTCCATCCGAGGACGACGAGTCGAGCGAGGAGAGCGGCTCTAGCGTTAAGCGGAAGCTGCTAGTGAAGCTGAACATCAAGCCATGCGTGGCCAGCGATGTGCCAAGAGAGGAAGCCATGGGGAATGCGGACGGCGCAGTGCCAGGGACACTCAAAGAAAAGCGCGAGCAAGCGTCACCAGCACGAGACCTGATGCCAGCCGTTAAGGAGAAGATAACGGTGAAAACAACTCCTGTCCGGCCGCAACTGGTGGTCGCGGCAACACCACTGCATGAGGCTGGAGATGCCCGTGAAGCGCAGCCCCGGGAAGAAGCAAGGGGTTGTCTGCCACATGATCTCCCTGTCAGTGCGCAAGTCCAGAATGACCCATCGAGAGCAGGTTCTGCTTCGCCACAAGCACCATCCGCAACAGCAACGGCTGGGCAGACTCTGCCAGTGCTGGAAACGGTGACGGCCCCAAGGCAGGAAGTCCCATCACCAGCAAAGGAAGTCCCAGCACCAGCAAAGGAAGTCTCAGCACTAGCAAAGGAAGTCCCAGAACCAACACAGAAAGTCCCAGTACAAGAACTCCTCCAAGTGAGCGGAGCTTCGAGTTTACCTCTCACCGAACTAGTGGCTGCTTCACTAGGACAGACTGTTCAACATGAAGCCCAAGGTGTACGGCAGCAACATGAAGATGACACCGTGAATTCAACGGGACGAGAAGTTTCGCCATCGTCACGATCACGGGATCGCACACAAACCCCACTAAGGGAATCCGGAGGGCCTCAGAGAGAAGTACATGGACAAGAGAGGTCACCAGCAAGAACACCACAAGAAGAGTCGCTGGTGCTACCACCGCGCGATCACACACAAGCGCCCTCAAGGCAATCACCAACCCCATCATGGGACTTACCAACCCCATCAATGGAGTTCGAAGGGCCCCAGAGAGAAACACTTGAACAAGAGAGCTCACCAGGAAGAACACCAGGACCACAGGAAGAGTCGCCGAAGTCACTAGCCCGGGATCACACAAAAACGCCGTCAAGTGAAACACAAACACCATCAAGGGAACTCGGAGGGCTCGACGGAGACACATCTCGACAAGAAAGCTTCCCAGGAAGAACACCACCGCATGAGATTCCCAGGCCTTCCACAGAACACTTGCACGCCAGATATGAGTCCGTATCGGACGAGGAGTTTGTGGTAACCAAGGTGGACACGGAGCGGATGCTTCCACGTCAGGATGGCACGAGCACAGAAGTTCAAGACGAGCAGCCGGAGACATATCCGGAGGCAGCATTGCAGGCTGGCGGCATGACGGCACCGTCAATGGAAGAGACGCCTGCGACGCTGTCGGAAAATGTGGCCAAAGGGCCGCCACAGGGGAGGCTTGCGGAGAAGTTGCCCTGGCCGAGTTTCACTAGAGCAGCGACGGAGCCTCCATGCTCCAGGCAAGAGGCGAAGAGGGTGTCTGTCGAGGATTCCAGATACCAGACAATCAAGGTTGACGCCAGCACCATGCCTCCCCCAAGCATTCGTGCTGCCAATCCAACCTCACCAAGGCCCATGGCGGCGCCTCAGGGCAGCATGCTACCTCCTACAAGATCGGCGGGCATGCAGGCTCCTGAGTCGGCTGGCGATTGTGTGTCTGTATCGAATCAAAAGGAAATGGGGGAGAACACCCAAAGTTCCGAGCTGCCCAAACAAAATGCATCGACCCAGAAGCCAACACTGGGGAAACCAAACATTAGGGTTCGCTACCGCGTGATCCTCTCACGCAACCCCGTGCTCCGGTGCCGTTTCTGGAAGCCAAAGGGCGCTTTCCGCGACAAGACGTTGGCTCAGCTCAGGGAAGAGATACCGCTCGAGCTGGGCGACGACACCAAGGGCCTGCTATTCAGGCTGACGGGGCCGGGTCTGAGCACAGACGAGGTGGTGCTGCACGGCGAGGACGAGGAGTTTGAGGTTGTCAAGACGTGCTTCGAGCAGATGATCCGGGCGTGCGTCGTGGCTGGCGGAGAGCCGCTGATATTTGTGATGGATATGGAGGCCTTGACGGACGAATCGCCTGCGGCTGCAGCTGGGGAGGTGTATAAGGGAGCATTTGAGTGGTGAATCTGGTAGGTTGCACCAAACTGAATCGACGGCCGATACGTTGACTTTGCTTAATTAAGGACTAATGGGAGATGAGTTCTAGCATAGTAATTCTGAAAATGGATATTTCATTTTTATTTATTGGCTCCGGGCTGTCTGCAGGTTGCGAGAGGAGGTGAATTGAAAATGATGAGCAAAAGATCGGCTGTTGTCTACCTACCAGGCCGGACCTCAGAGTGCCTCTATATGTAAATGCTTAATTGGCAGCTTTTGTCTCCATCAAGTACTTCGTATGAGAGGCCCACTTGAGTGGCCATAGCGACTTTCAGATGGTGTGTATGCCTGCTCCGTACGATATTGCGGCTGAGGACAGGGGCTCGGATACCAAACCTCACTGTCCACGCGCTCTGGGATGCGGGCTTCTCATCTCAAAACTGCAAGGAATGGGATTGTCCCTTCAACATGCTGGTGAGATGTCATGGCGTCGGCTGCCATGGCGTCTGAATCCGAACCTCCAATGCGCACGGCGCCATACGCCGGCCGGCCCCTCGACGCCAACACAGACAGCATCCGGCTCGTGACCATCGCACCAGAGTTGAACCAAGACGGCCAGCTCGTCTGCCGCTTGAATACCACAACGTTCGCCCAGAGACCTGCCTCATCTGGCTCGGCGCCGAGTACTCCGCCACAGATGTCGACGCGGATGACCACACGGGCTCTGAAACGGTAAGGAACATGATCGTCACCGATGGATACTGGAACAGGGTCTGGATCCTGCAGGAGATAGGCAAGGCCCGCAAGATGCAGGTGTGCATCGGCGGCGGGGAGGCGCTCGACTGGGACCGCTTCATCCGCTGGATGTACTTCAGGTATTTCCAGAGCGCGAGGCCACATGGACGCTGCGGAATATAAATCCTTACCCAGCGCTCGCCGACACGAGTTCCTTTGTGAATACAAGAGACGGGTCGTTTCCATTGTTCGCAATTGCTCGATGCCCACTCGTGATACGCTGGCCGATGTCGGTAGCGGGTGGTTGGGACAAAGCATGCCGGACTGATGGAACGTCATCAGGGTATGATAAACTCGTGTGAAGCTGCAGAGAAGATGCGCGTGATGCTCACGGCGCCATGCTCCGGTGTGCATTGCCGAATCGTGCGTACGTACGTACATGCACAGGGACAAGGGCCTGAGACAAAGCAAAAGCAGGCCATGAACTGCCGTAATCGCACCTCATTCAACACATGCCTTGAACGGCTCATCCAACGGCCATTGTGTTGCAGCAGAGGTAGGTAGTGCTGGCCGTATAAGGGCGCTGGCTCACCTCGATTTTAGCTTTCGGGCCTGCAGCTCACCTCACCCAACATTGCATCCACGCCGTCCAACACATGCTCCCTCCTCCATCGCAGCTCTGGAGCAGTCGCCAACCTCGCAGCAACGTCTACAGCCGCCTACCCCGGAATCCGTCTCTGTCCGGCTTCTTTGCCGTTTTGAATCGCTGCAGATCGGGCCGCGCAAATCACGCCGGCCTCTGCCTTCTCAAGCTCGACAGAGCTGTCACGACGTGTCATCGCAGCCATGGCTGAGCCCTCGCCCTCGCCCTCGCCCTCGCCCACGACCACGCCCAAGCGCAAGCGTGGCGAGGAGCTTCCCGTCACGCCCATCAAGTTTTCCTTTGACCCTTCCAAGACGGAGCCGCCCGCGGATGGCAGCAACAGCCCGCGGACCATGGTTGCGCACAGGTTCCGTGGGCTGGCGTTGGGCGGCGGGGGCGGGGTTGCGGGCGATGAGCCCGAGGCAGTCGAGGCCACGGATGCGACGCGAAAGCGCCGGCGGCCCGACGAGGACGTGAAGGATGCGGCTGCGTCGGGAGATGCGGCTGCCGAGAGCGCGCCCCGCGAGACGTCGCCGCCGCCGGCCCCCCATGTCGCCGTTGCATCGACAGAAGCCACGGAAGAGACGCCGCGGAGAGCGCTGCCCATCGTCGAGCTGGCCCCGGAGCACAGGGCGCCCGGGAGGAGACGTGCCGGCACTCCTCCGCTGCGCCTGAAGAAGTCGCCTAGCACGGACAGGAACAGAGACGACGCCGATGAGCCGTCCGTCGCTGACCCGGTGCGCGCGGCGCTCACGTGGCACGAGGATGAGATTACCATCTACGACCCCGACGACGAGGACGACGACGGCACCGGTATCAACGGAGTCGGCTTCAAGCCCACGCCGGCGCTGGCACAGGCCCGGGCCATGAAGCGGCGGCAGCAGATGGCCGAGTATCGGAGGCGGGAGGAGAACGAGGCCCGGGCGAAGCGCAGCCAGAGACGTCACGGAGAGACGCCGACGCCGTCTGGCGGCGTGGTCAAGAAGAGGTCGCCCGCCAGAAAGGTCCACTTCATCGACGCCGAGAGCCAGAAGATTACCATCACGACGATTTGATGGCCAGACGGGGACGAGGGAGGCTGGCATGACGACACGAAACACGACGCAGTGGACTTGCAGGCGTTTGGGGATCTGCTTGGCACCATCCATTGATGCATATTGTTGCTACCTTACTTGATGCGTGCTTCTGGCAGGCCGGCGTTTATTCGGTACCGGGCCCGGACAATATTTGCCTGTCCGGAGGCCAAAAGTGGAATTGATGTTTGCATCCTCGATGGATGCTGATTCTCTACTCGGTGTTCAGTCTATTGCTGACGCAAGTGACGTATTCTCTGAGTTTAAATACCTAATAACCAGATTTACTGCATTCACATATTCTTCACATGGAGTGTCGTCCCATCTTCCGGACCGCTCCGCCATGTGGATGCCTTCCATCGCATCATATTCGTACATGGTTTGTACACAAGCCTTGCAACCCCTACCAGGGCTTGTACCATGGCTTTTGCGCCGCTTCCCGCTCCTGCTCCAGCCGAAGCTGCTCCCTCTTCTCCTCGGCCGCTTTCCGCGCCTGTTCCCTCCGGTTCTCGGACACGACCTCAATGTGCCGCTTCATCTGTGTGCGCTCGGAGCGCCGTTGGTACTGGCAGTACTCGTACGAGGCCACGCTGCCGAGGACGAACATCCCGACTGCCCAGTTGGCGGCCTTGTTGGCATTTCCTGCAGGCCATCGAGGTCAGCCGTCGGAGCAATCGAGAGAGTTGTACGTCGGCGCACCGTGCAGGACAAACTTGAGCCCGCCGAGCCCTGCGCCCGAGGCAATGCCCGTGAGGAACCCTTGCCGCGCGCATGGCGTGCTCGCGACGTTTGCAAAGTCCTCTTTTTTGATCATGGACACGGCGTCCGTAATCGTCGGCCGGGCGTTGGGCGTCCCCGATCCGTCTTGCTGCTGCTGCTGTTGTCCGTCCCTTTGCTCCACCGGCCTCGACCAGACGTGCAGTGTCTTTTGGCTCGGGTTCGGGGGTTCGTTCTCGCTGTTCGGCGCCATTGCCGGCTACCCTGGCTGCGCAATGGGCGGCATGAATGGCGTTGGATGATGTTCCAGGATCCGCGATCTGGACTGAGGGTGGAAGTCTGCTTGAACCGATGACGCCAAAATGTTCTTGTCCCCCACTGTCAGCGGTCGCAGCACGGAGGACTTTAGCAGGGGCTCCAGTGGCTTGTTAGGGCCTGGCCTCTGCGCTGCGTCTCACTGTGGCTGAGGTGAGATGCGCGCTGCCCTCCATTAAACCTGTGGCGCTTGCAGGCGTGTCTCGGTCGCGTTGGACGCGTCGAAGCGCGTCTCCCTCGAGTGCCCTGGTTTGCCCTCCAGGATAGGTCTGGATCCAACGCCTTGACGCACGTGTGCGCTACTCGCACAAAGCCGTTGAACATCGCCAACTTGCGTCAGCGCGGCGCCGACTCCCATGACGCCCGCAGCAGTCGACCAAGCCCGAGTCTTCCCTCTGTCATAACTCGAGATAAGGCAACGCCCCAGGGCGACGACATCACCATGCCCAACACGAGCCTCCGGCGCCCGCAAAAGGGCTTCCGCCGCGGAGGCAAGGCTGCATACCATGGCGGACGAGGGGCGCGGACATTCGCCGCCTCGTCCAGGGCAGAGGGCACGTCGGCCGACGAGAAGTGGGAGCGCACGCGGCTGGCCCATACCATCGACGAGAATATGGGCTTTGCGCGGTACGAGAGCGGCAAGAAGAAGGAGGGCTGGCTCGTCAACGTCCAGCCCACGTCCATCGAGGACGAGAGGATACCCGGCGGAAGAGCCGCGCTCGACTGCTACTTCATCGAACACGACGGCTCGACCTTCAAGGCGACGGTCGAGTACGATCCGTACTTCTTGGTTGCGGTCAAGAAGGGCCACGAGTCCGAGGTCGAGGAATGGATCAAGAGAGTCCCCGGCGGAGGCGTTGTCAAGACGGTGCGGAGGGTGCAGAAGGACGACCTGAGTATGCCGAACCATCTGCTGGGATATCGGCGGACCTTTCTGGAGCTCAAGTTTGCCAACGTCAACGACCTCCTGGCCGCGCGGAGAGACATCATGCCCGTGGCGGAAAAGAACAAGAAGAGCATGAATGCGATGGATGCATATGCCGAGGTTGCCACGTGGGTTCTCCTTGCGCCCAGCTGACCTGGGGTGGCGTGGATTCTGACTTGCACAGCGCAAATGGCAACTTTGACCTTTTTGATGACGATTTACGAGACGACGACCGAGCAGCGAATAATTCATTTGCAGACGCGAGCGACTACATTGTCGACATCCGCGAGTACGATGTCCCCTACCACGTGAGAGTAATGATAGACATGGGTGAGTCTGCTTCCTGCGGCGTCGTCTCGGTCACTGACCTCCAATCCAGATATTAGAGTCGGCAAGTGGTACTTTGTCGAGGCAAAGCACGGCGTCACAAAGGTCTGGCTCAATGAAGGGGTGTCGCTGCCTGCGGATCCCGTCGTCATGGCGTACGATATCGAGACCACCAAGCTTCCGCTCAAGTTCCCCGATGCCGCCATTGACCAAGTCATGATGATTTCGTACATGATTGACGGGCAAGGCTTCTTGATCACCAACCGCGAGATCATTTCAGAAGATATCGGCGACTTCGACTACACGCCAAAGCCGGAATACCCCGGGCCGTTCATGATTTTCAACGAGCCCGATGAAAAGGCGGTGCTTGAGCGCTTCTTCCTTCACATCAAGGAAGCGCGGCCGACTGTCATCGCCACCTACAACGGCGACTTTTTCGATTGGCCGTTTGTCGAAGCCAGAGCTAGCGTCAACGGCATCGACATGTACCAGGAGATTGGGTGGAAAAAGGACAGCGAGGACCAGTTCAAGTGCAACTACAGCGTCCACATGGACTGCTTCCACTGGGTGAACCGAGACTCGTATCTGCCGCAGGGGTCTCGTGGCTTGAAGGCCGTGACCGTCGCCAAGCTTGGGTACGATCCCGACGAGCTGGACCCCGAGTTGATGACGCCCTACGCCAGCGAACGGCCACAGACCCTGGCCGAGTACTCGGTGTCCGATGCGGTAGCGACGTACTACCTGTACATGAAATACGTACATCCCTTCATATTCTCTCTCTGCACCATCTTGCCGCTGGGAGGCGACGACACGCTGCGGAAAGGCACGGGCACGCTCTGCGAGATGCTGCTCATGGTGCAGGCGTACCAAAAGGAGATTGTCTTGCCGAACAAGCACCAGTCCCCCAGAGAGTCGTTTTGGGATGGGCACCTGCTCGACTCGGAAACCTACGTTGGCGGCCACGTCGAGAGTATCGAAGCCGGCGTCTTCCGAGCAGATATTCCTTTTGACTTTGCCGTTGACCCTCGTGCGATAGATGAGCTGCTCAAGGACTTGGATTCGGCCCTGAAGTTTGTCATCACCATCGAGGAAAAGAAGTCCTTTGACGATGTGGAGAACTACGAGGAGGTCAAGCAGCAGATTGCCAGCAAGCTCATGAAGCTCAGGGAAACGCCCAACCGTCACGAGCAGCCGCTCATATACCATCTGGACGTCGCTTCCATGTACCCCAACATTATGACGACCAACCGACTGCAGCCGGATTCCATGATTTCCGAGTCCGACTGTGCGGCTTGCGACTTCAACCGCCCCGGCAAGACTTGCGATAGGCGGTTGCCGTGGTCATGGAGAGGAGAGTACATGCCCGCCAAGCGGGACGAGTACAACATGATACGACACCAGCTTGAAACCGAAAGGTTTCCCGGAAAGACGCCCTATGCGCCGATGCGCACATTTCAAGATCTGAGCGCGGACGAACAGGCCAGCCTGGTGAGAAAGCGCCTTCAGACGTACTCGCAAAAGGTCTACCACAAGATCCACGACTCCACCACCATTGTCCGAGAGGCCATCATCTGCCAGAGAGAGAACCCTTTTTACATCGACACGGTCCGAGACTTTCGTGATCGACGATACGACTACAAAGGCAAGGCAAAGGTCTGGAAGGGCAAAGCTGAGGCGCTCAAGTCGTCTGGTGCCTCGGGGACCGATGTCGACGCCGCAAAGAAGATGATCATCTTGTACGACTCTCTGCAGCTTGCGCACAAGGTCATTTTGAACTCCTTCTACGGCTACGTCATGAGAAAGGGCTCGCGGTGGTACTCGATGGAAATGGCCGGCGTTACCTGCTTGACGGGGGCCAAGATCATCCAGATGGCGCGGCAGCTTGTCGAGCGGCTGGGTCGGCCCCTGGAATTGGACACGGACGGTATCTGGTGCATGCTTCCCGCGACGTTCCCAGAGAACTTTTCCTTTAAGCTCAAGAACGGGAAGAAGCTGAACATCTCGTATCCTTGCGTCATGTTGAACCACCTCGTCCACGACCGCTTCACCAACCACCAGTACCAGACACTCGTGGATCAAAAGACGTTCAGGTACGAGACGCACAGCGACAACTCCATCTTCTTCGAGGTCGACGGCCCTTACAGGGCCATGATTCTTCCCACGTCAAAGGAAGAGGACAAGAACCTGAAGAAGCGTTATGCTGTCTTCAACGATGATGGAAGTCTCGCGGAGTTGAAGGGCTTCGAGGTCAAGCGTCGCGGTGAGCTCAAGCTCATCAAAATCTTTCAGCAGCAGATCTTCAAGTTCTTCCTCGAAGGAGAAGACTTGACGCAGTGCTACACTGCCGTTGCCAAAGTTGCCAACAAATGGCTGGATGTCCTGGATAGCAAGGGGTCCACGCTGGCGGACGAGGAGCTCATGGAGCTCATTTCGGAGAATCGAAGCATGTCCAAGACGCTAGAAGAGTACGGCACACAAAAGTCGACAAGTATCACGACAGCCAAGCGATTGGCGGACTTCTTGGGCGAACAGATGGTAAAGGACAAGGGATTGAATTGCAAGTTCATTATCTGCTCCAGGCCACGCAATGCGCCTGTCACGGAGCGAGCCGTCCCCGTGGCCATCTTTTCCGCCGAAGAAGCCATCAAGCGGACGTACCTCAAGAAGTGGCTGAAGGAAGAGCCCGCGGACACGGACCCTCGCGCTCTCCTCGACTGGAACTATTACTCGGAGCGACTGGGCTCCGTCATCCAGAAGCTCATCACCATTCCCGCTGCGCTCCAAAAGGTCCGGAACCCGGTGCCTCGAGTGCCGCACCCCGACTGGCTTCAGAGACGCATCAACATCAAAGACGACAAGATGAAGCAAAAGAAGCTCACCGACCTGTTCAGCAAAGAGCCTCTGGGAGATATTACGAATATCAACGGGACTCGCATGGACGACATGGAGGACTTTGGAACCAGGCTCCTGAAGCCAAAGACTGTCAGCGCGGCCGTGGCCTCCTCGCAACCCGCCCCGACGGTACAGAAGCGCAAATCGCCGGAGCCCGTGGAGAATGTTGATGGCATGGCGGCTCTGCCAAAGACGATGCCTAGCCCGTCTGAGGACTATCCTGCGTTCTTGGACTACCAAAAGCAAAAGTGGAAGCGGCAGAAGCTGGCACGCACCCGCAGGAGGCAACTGTTTGGTGAACGAAAAGGAAATGTCGGCGGCAACAGCAACATCCAGCAGACGTTCAGGAAGCAAGCGCATCTGACCTTTATGAACACGTGGCAGCTGCTTCACCTTAAGCCGACAGACAGCCCAGGCGTTGTCACTGCGCACGTCCTGATCGATGGGAAGCTCCACACGATCAAGATCAAGGTCCCTCGGCAAGTCTTTCTCAATTTGAAGAGTAAGGATCTGCCGGATGTTGAGATTGAGGGCTGCGAAGTGGAGCAGGTAAACTACACGCTTCCCAACGGACATCCGTCGAGCCATTTGTTCAAGCTCACGGTGCCGGAGGATGTTTACTTTAACGAGGCCGAGAAGTTTACGCTGCTCTTCAACCATCCCAGCGTGGAGGGCGTGTATGAGAGGCAGGTACCCCTGAATATTCGAGCAGTCCTCCAGCTGGGCAACCTCTGCACCATCGATGAGCAGCAGCAAGGAGTTCTCGGCAAGGGTCTGGAGGCTGGCTTCGACCTGGCTGGCCTCGCGCGGCCAGCCAAGGCTCGGACGTACCTGGAGTCATCGCCGTTGGCATACATCTACATCTCCCACATCACCGCAGGAGAGCGCCAGATCTTTGGCATCTTCTCCACCACGAGTGACCAGGCACATGTGGTTATCCTCCAGAAGAGCAAGGATTCGGGCCAGGACCTGCCCAACATCACGAAGATATACTCGGAGATGCTGGCGAAGCGAGCGCAAGAAGCAGCCGGCACCAATTGGCAAGACTGCTTCACCTACCAAGAGAAGATCAACTTCAAGGTCACTCAGGTGACGACTCGGCGCAAGGCTCACCTGGAGATTGGCGACATTGTTAAAAAATTGCGCAAGGATGAGTCGAGGCCGCAGCTGATGGTGATCCAGTCGTCGCAGCGTAACCTGCTGATCCATGACGTTTCCATCCTCGGCGAGTTCCCCATCCTGCCTCTCAAGTACGATGCAACGGATAGCTCCCTGCCACCGTTGGGGTGGCAGTCGGTGGCGGCTCGCCGCCTCGCCGGACACTATCTCGGCCTGGGGTCTTGGATCCTGCATATGACGGCCCTGGCACGATACGGAGATGTTCCCCTGTGCAACTTGGAACGTGATGATCCTCGCTTCCTGATCGACATTGCCTACGCCCGACGCCTGCAAGCCAATGGCGTGGTGCTCTGGTGGTCTGCCGGCCCTCGCCCCGACCACGCTGGGTACGAAAACGACGACATCGTGGGGCCTCTTGATACGGTCAAGATGCCCAACGTCAACAATCCGGGCACATTTTCGTCGGTTTGCGTCGACCTGGAGGTGCGGAACCTGGCCATCAACACCATCCTGTCTTCATCCCTCATCAACGACCTCGAGGGCGACGACTCCGTCTCCTTCAACCCCACCGCCGACGGGTCAGAGGTACTCGCCTCGGAGAACGCATTCGCGAACGCCGGGGTGCTGGTGCTGCGCGAGATGGTCAAGGCCTGGTGGGGAGAGGCCTGCAAGGGCAGCCCCATGGCGGACCTGCTGGTACACCACCTCGTGCGCTGGGTGGAGAACCCAGACTCGTTCATGTACGACCGCGCGCTGCACTACTACGTGCAGATGATGTCGCGCAAGGCCTTCCAGCAGCTCATGGCGGACTTTCGACGTGTGGGCTCGCAGGTGGTGTTCGCCAACGCGAACCGCCTCATCCTGCAGACGACCAAGGCCGAGGTGGGCAACGCGTTCGCCTACAGCCAGTACATCATCAAGTCGATCAAGAGCAAGCAGCTGTTCCACTTCATCGACCTCGAGATCAAGGAGTACTGGGACTACCTGGTGTGGTACGACGAGTTCAACTATGGCGGCAAGGCGTGCCAGGAGGTGGTCGAGGCCGCCGAGCAGGACCTGCAGACGATTATGCACTGGCAGATGGCCACGTTCCTGCCCGTGCGGCTGCAGCCGACGTTCCAGGAGTGGGTGATTGAGTTTATCCAGCTCATGCACGGCCTCAAGCGGCCGGCGAACGGCGACGCGGATGGCACGCCGCGCCTCACGCAGCTGCCGAAGCGCAACGACAACGACGACGACGACGAGGGTGCAGACGGACAGGTGATCCTGGGCAAGGCGTTCGAGAAGCCGCTCAAGAAGGCCATTGTCGGCCTCATCAACCAGCAGAAGCGCGAGCTGCTGCACCCGGAGCTCGCCGAGGACTACTCGTTCCCCAGCCTGCCCGGATCGCACCTCCAGCCGCGCGGGCCCGTGCTGGAGCTGGTCAAGTCGCTGATGCAAATCCTCTCGCTGGACAAGAACATCACGCTCGAGGCGCGGCTGCTGCGCAAGGAGCTGCTGGAGCTGTTCGAGGTGCGCGAGTTCGCCAAGGAGGGCACGTTCGCGAACCCGTCGGAGAGCCTCGGGCTGGCGCAGATGTCGTGCGACAGCTGCACCATGGCGCGCGACCTGGACCTCTGCCGCGACGAGGACCTGCAGAAGGACGGCGAGGGCAGCTGGCGGTGCGGCGTGTGCGGCGGCGAGCTGGACCGCGTGGGCCTCGAGGAGCGGCTGGTGGGCATGGTGCAGGCCATGACGGTGGAGTGGGCGACGCAGGACCTCCGGTGCGCGCGCTGCGGCGCGCTGCGCGTCAACGAGCTGATGGAGCACTGCACGTGCAGCGGGGAGTGGCGGGAGGTGGTGAGGAGGGACGAGGTGATGAAGAGGATGGGCGTGATGAGGCGGGTGGCCAAGTTCTACGGCATGAGGATGCTGGGGGACGTGGTCGAGGGCCTGTATGCTGGACTGTGAGGGCACGGGATGACGTTGGGGATCTGGATGAAGCGTACGCGCGGCACGGACTGAAGGGTACTTGAGAATAGCGCGGAAACGGCGTTGGATCGCATTGTACTGGGTCGAGTTGTCGTACCGCGCACCCTCGGCCAAGGTCGCGGGTGTATGCGAGTGTGTCGACATGTAAGACGGCGGTCGTACAACAGGCCTCCGCGCCTCCACCAGCCGCCGCCCAGGACCAGACCACATCGGCACATGCACAAGGTATAAAGGGCCCGGCATCCCCCAGGCCAACAAACCCGTCTGTCCTCTGCTTTCTGCTGCGCAATTGGGGGCCAAATGCACCGAGTGGTTCGAACGGGAGGCCGCCGCAGCCCGCGAGGCAACCTGGCCGAGCCCCCTGCAGTCCGCCTTGCCCGCACCCCTGCACCCGCAACCTCGCCTCACGCCCGCCGCGACTCTTCCCCTCCCCAACCCTCGGGCATCTAGAGAGCTGCGGCTCCCACTTTTCTGTCCAAGGCCCTTTCTTTGCCTTGTTGTTGTTGTTGTTGTTGTTGTTGTTGTT